>VCCN01007239.1:811722-830296 GCA_006491835.1 Architeuthis dux
TGCTTAACCAAGGATGCCAATTAATAATCAAAGAACTCAATTCGATCGCTTTTTTACCCCCAATCAAGCCATCTGTAGAATCTATTAAAAAGACAAAGAATCTTAAAACATAAAAAGTAAGCATAGAATCCCAATATTTGCTTGCGGGCTGGTCAAAATCCCATTGCAGGCTGGATCTCGACTGCGGACCGTAGGTTGCTACCCCTGTTCTAAAAGATAGAGACAGAGGAAGGCCTGTCTATGCAGACCGTATGTTGACTAAATTGGGTTGTTGCATCAAGTACAGGGAACGATTGAGGCTAAAATTGAACAGGAATTCTAAAAAGAGGTCAATGATATTCTTATTCTCCAAGAACTCCAGTGCTGATGAGTGGGAGTGAATTTCAGACATCTTGCTAAATCTTGAGTTCCTTTCACCCTCTGAAAAGGATTGGTCGGGTTTCGTTAAAAAAAGCTTTTTATTTACTTATCAAGAATCCTTATGGTATTGAAGCAGCTTTAACTATTTCTGTCATTTTCTAAGAATAGAAAACTTTTCAATATACAAGGTTGTTGGACGTTAGTTTTTGGTGGGGGCTAACAAAAAAGACCTCAAAATAAAATGCCTAACCGCTAAACTTACTAGAAAATGAAGAATTGATAACAGGTAATGGTACACATACAACAGTGGTGTCTGAAGACAGAAAAGTTATTTCCCTTGAATACACGGACATAGACGAAAATGTTCCCTTACGTAAAAATTATTTTTGATCGTGCAAGACAAGGTTAGAAAACAACAAAAAAGAGAAAGATGAAAGTATGTATCAAGAAAAAAACAAAAAAACTTCATATAGTTCATCGCAAATAAATTTCCTTTTATTTAAGACTAAGTAAGTTTGTGGTATAAACATAATTTTAAATGAATATCATAACCGACCTGGTTGTTCAACAGTTTTGTGACTTATACAAGGGTGTTGGATGTTAGTTTTTGGTGTGGGCTAACAAAAAAGACCCCAAAAGAAAATGCCTAATTGCTAAACATACTAGAAAATGAAGAATTGATAACAGGTAATAAAGGAGTGAATTTCAGTCATCTTGTAAATCTGGAGTCCCTGAAGTCTCTGAAAAAACTCGTGGGAGTTGCCTGAAGTGACCGCCCCAGCACTTGAACTTCAAAGGAAAAATAAAGGAATAAACTGCTTTAATGAAAAACAATTTGCATGAAAATCACATTTGTTTATCAAATTTTGAATGTCAGATAAATAACTGTAATCATCACCATCATCATGTTCGTGGTTGAAGATGAGCATGGCTTTAGATCTAACTTGGATTTATAGCGAAGGAGAGTGATGCTTGCCGTCAGCCTCACTTTCTTGTCCCTCTCTGCCTGTGACCAGCTACAAGACATAGTCGGAACAGCTGGAGACAGACTGGGATGCAGTGGATGACCCGGGTGCTGGCTTTAAGGGGTCCCGACTTCCTGTTTAGGAATCATCTCCTAGACTGGTTGCTAAACATGGCTAGAGAGCCCAGTCTGCCCTGTAGCTAGAAAGACAAGAGATGGATTCATGCCTTTCCCAAGGGCATTAGTGTGAAGTGAACACAAACTGCCTCAGTCAGAGTTTCAACTAAGCTCACTGATTTCATTCTCTGTGCCATTAAGTGTTAGACCATGGGAGGATGGGGGGCAAACGTTTCTCCCCAAGGGTGCGGTGGGGGACGCATGGAACATTTGTAAGGTCTGTAGCGGGCCGCATTTGACAAAAAACTAAATTTATTAAGAAATAAAATTCATACAATTATTCGTAAATCTGTATTATTTGGTCTACAAAGAAAGTAACAGACAAAACTGAATTTAATATTATGTTGCTTCATAAATGTTACTGAACAGTATCTGGTTTTTTTTTGTAATTTTTGTAGCACTCATTGTTAGGATAATAAAATTTGAAATCAGATATATTAAAAGACTTTAAGATAATACTCGGCCCTTCGCTCTCATATATTTCTGTTTACAACATGGCCACAAAATCTCATTGTAGTCTTGTTAGGTGTGTTATTCTATGCGAGAATGTCTGGGATCATACAAATTGAAATCACTGTGCAAGAACGTTCACGTGCCGCACAAATCAGCCTTGCGGGCCGCAATTTGCCCACCCCTGCGTTAGACCATCCACACCTCTACAAATAACTGTAATACTTACCTAAATTGTCCATTTCTTAAGAGACAACTCTCATTAGAGTATACGGCCGGTGACGAAGTCCCGGTTTTCACTGCATGTGTCGGCTTAGTGATCCTTGCAAGTTTCAAGTATGGCCGAGCCCAGGATGTTTTATTCTTATGGGTTTTTATGACTTCCCTCTTGGCAGGATGCAAGTCCACTGAAGCGATATCTCCACCCTCATGCCACAACTTAGAGTGTACTCAATTAGCTGCTGAGTGCACAGGGAAATATTTCCTAATGAAAAGTTTTCCACACTCTTCGCTTCGGAATTGAACCGGGGACCTTCTGCGTGTGAGGCAAATGTGCTAACCATTACACTATCCGAGGCGACAATACTTATCTACTGTCAAGCAATAAAGATTCCATTGATGTAATCAAGTAAAGTAGTGACCTTCAGGTCGCAGGCAGATTGGCGGGGAAATTGGTAAGGTTACCGATAATTAGTTTAGTTTTGAAGTGTTTAAATGAAATGATGTTGTCTGTACTTGAGATCTTTGTTCCATTGGTCCGCTGTTTTTACTAGGAATTAGTCTTAGATGAAGAGCATACTATGTATAGAGATGTGAGAGTTGTCATTGGTTGTTAGGAGAAATTAAAACACCACAAGCTAGAAAGCACTCAGAGAACGCATACCTCTGTCAATGCTATAGACTAACAAGAAACTGAATGAAAATCACTTCATATATAGTTATGATGCAACAGATTTTCTATAATTTGGACTATTGTCGTAATATTTGGAAAAATATCTCTCAATTGGAAAGAAAAAAAAATCCTGGATCTGCCCCCAAATATAACCAATTCTTCCTTAGCCCATGATACACACTTCCAGTAAATGTCATTGGAATTCAGTGAGAACTTTTAGAGATATTGTGTGGACAGACAGACAGACACAGATTACTGAATATATATATAAATATATGAAAAAAAAATCAAAAAGTATATCACTCAAACGAAAAAAGAAATTCCTGGATCCGACCTAAAATTTAACCAATTCTGTCGTAGCCCGCCATTCGACAAAATGTCACTGAAATTCATTGAGAACTTTTGGAGATCCTGTGCGGACAAACCGATAAACGTAAGTGAATACATATACCTCTTCCAACTTTGTTGGCAAAGATAATGAGAGATTGTTTGGGATCATGTGATGCTTTGAAGTACCTGTGATTGGTGCTGTCAATTGATTTAATTAACTCTTAAATTCGTACAGAGAAAATAGAGTGTCAATTTCAAGGGAAATAACTTCTGATTAAAATTATCCCCCTTTGACCATTCAGTGAATTTAAAAAAAAAATTTTTTATTCAATTCATAGAATTCTATTTTTTTTATGCTATTCATTGAAGAGTTCCACTGACAATCACAAGCGGCTTCAAGCGGTATATGAATGTTAGGACTTAAATGAATAGACAGATCTACAGTTTATTTTGAATTCTTTTTTTCATCTTACTGTTCCTTTTTATCACTACTTCCTAGGTTGAATACTCTGACCATTAAAGTAGTGGGAAGTAAGAACAAAGTAGCATCTGACTTGAGACTTGAGCTCACTTGCCTTATCCTAAGAGTTTGTCTTTCATGGAAGATTTGGAGTAGAGAGGTGGCAATATGACTAGATGTGTGCCTGGTCTAGCCAGAGGTTTCCATGTCTAAATTGGTTAAAGTGTTGTCCATGAAAGAAGCTCCTCGGATATGGGATGAGAGTTCAAGTCTCATCTGAAGATACTTCTTTATTCCTACTTCACACTACTTTAACAGTAAGAGGGTTTTCAGCCTAGAAAGTTGTGATGAAAAGCAAGAACAAGATGAAGAAAAGTCGAAAATTAATGAAGATCTACATTTAACTTTATTTATATATTTATCTATTTTAAAAAATTCATTTATTAGTATAGTTCCCATAAAAAAAAATGATGGGATTATTTACGTATGGATCGGCACTTCTGCATAGGATCAAAGTGTAGTATCTGCACACTAATTGAAAAGTGTTACACACACAAATACATATATATATATATAAGTGGTTATAAGTATGCATTACAAATCTGCATAAATATATTAATAGACCCCTGTTTCCAACCGAAGAAGGCTCAATAAGTTAGAGCGAATATTGTAGAAAAATATTTTATTGGTTCATAACAACCTGTACAGTTGGTTTCATGAGAAATCGATGAACAGCTAATGGTGTTTAGTTAATTTCTCATATAGATTCATTATTAATGGTGTAATTCCGTGCATGTCCGTAATTGGCTGCTTAGGAATGTCCAATGTGGGCGTTTATCTTTACATGTGCTTTTTGCTGTGGTCATCTATTTTTGATGTGCTTCCTGCTTGACCTCTGACCTGCAGTCCCTAATCTGTTTGTTGGTTTTTTAAGTATTTCTGGCCTTTCTGTGTGAAATTATTTTACATTCTTATTCTTCGTCATTAATCTAATTATTCTTCATAGTCTTTCTATATTATGTTTATGTTTTGTTATTAATTATTATTTATATTCTTAGTCTAGTTTTTATTTTTTAGTTAATATTATCGGCATATTATTTATATTCTTAGTATAGTTTTTATTATATATATACATAAAAAATCCTTATTTGAATAACTTGGTAGACATTTATTTTTAAAAGCAGTCTCTGTCAAAGGTTTATCACATGTTGAGAGGAGGTTTGTAGATATTTGTGTTTGGAAGAAGAAATCTTTTCATTAGAAATTAACGCACATTTCCCCCGCCTTATTGATTGTTGCTATGGAATGCTCGACGAAGGACTTCATCAACATTTTCTATTTTTATCTCTGCAATGATTCATCTTCATTCTTTAGACTTCTAACACAATTGTTAGAAACTGTCAACAGAGGTTTCTTCAGTTTTTAAGTGGTTATACCTGGCTGGCTATGTATGTATGTGCCACGTGTACAGGCTGCACAAATAGAGCTAGAGGACTGAAAATTCAAACATTTACTCCTTATTATGCCTTTTTTTTTGTTTCTTTTTGTTTGTTTTTTTTTACATTTCACTCCAAAATAAGTTTTTAGTGGGGGTTCAATTTACAATGTAAGTTTATACTAAATTGATCCCTTGTTTTTTGAAAATTCACCTTTTTTTAGTGATCACTACCTGACAAAAGGTGGGAGAAGTAACTTATTCGTTGATCAAGTGATCATCCCCAACACAACATGCTGCCAAAAGACGTTGGTCACGTGACGGTTTCTATTGAGTGACTAACCAGACCTGTTTTTATTCTGTGCAAAAGGTTTGAAATCTGATTTTGGGTTTTTTTTTTAGAGGTTTTTAAGGGTCTCTGATAATTTAATACAATGATTCCTAACCTTTTCATTACGAAGGACCCCATTTTATTTAAATGAATTTTACCATGGACTCAGACTCCCAGTAATATCTTTGTGGACCCCCAGGGACCTGCAGGCTCCAGGTTGGGAACTTCTGGTTTAATACTTTTATTTGAATTACAAAGTTTATTTACATGGTGACCAAATGAATATTGTCTTACTGTATATGCCAATATATATACAGTATAGACATTCAATTTAAAAAAAACAACTATGCAAATATTACACTGTGTCCAATCCACTGGTATTATGACTGGGGGAATGAGTCTACCGAAGCTTGATATGGACAGTTATGGTGCTTGGATAAGTTGCAAAGCAATAGTCATTCCAAAACTCATGTAAACCATTTGTCTTATAGTCCGTCGTATATGGTAATTTAAATTCAGTTTAATCAATCATTCTGTTTAAAAAGCTTAGTGGTAGGCTTATGCCGTTTATTAATTCCATTTTGACATTATTTTTCAAATGAAGAAATTCACAAATCTTTTTTTTTCAAACTCTTTGTAATGAATCCTGCTGTCGAATTTATTGTATTCGCTCTCTGAGATGTATGTATATTTTATATGGGTGTTTATTTAGACCAGGGTGCCAAACCTTTTGATTTGCTTGTCTTTGAGATGTATATATGTTCCATGAGTGTGTTTATTTAGACCAGGGTCCCAAACCTTTTTTGCACTGCAAACTGGTTTAATATTGATAATATTCTTGCGGACCACCCGACCGTGTTAATCATGACTGGGATATAGGTGATAAGTCAACTATAAATCACTTATAAGTGGCTAATACGCTCAATTTCATTTCTAAAAGGGATTATCTAACAAATTTAATATTAAGATCCAAGGAAATGAATTTGTTTTTATTTTACAAAGAAATCTCAAAATCATATTGTTTTCTCGCAGACCGATAACACGTGCTTTATGGCCCAGTACCGGTCCCTAGCCTAGTGGTTGGGACCCACTGTTGTAATGAAACCGGCTCTGAAATTTAATGTACTTGCTGGTCTCTGTGATGTATGTATGTTTTATGTGGGTGTGTATTTAGACTACTAAACTAATTACAATGGCCAAGTCATTCACCTCAAGCCTTGGGTGGTCAACCTCTAATCCATAATACCAGTGCATTGAATGCATTTGGGGTGTGTTTGGTGTAGTCTATCTTATCAGTTGTCAAATACTGTTTATTCTATACTACAATGTATATGTATATGCACGCACACGCACACACATGCTCATATCTAAACTGAAGTGCCAAAAAATTAGAGACTGCTACCTAATAACGAGTAGCTCCACCCTTCACCTAAATAATGGCAGCTACGTAATGTGGCACGGAGTCTACGAGGTGCTGGAGTTGTTGGGTGGGTATACCTATCCAGGCACCTTCCAGGGCTGTCTATAACTGTTGGGTGTGGCTGCAGGGAATTTAGTAAGGTCTGCAACATCTGATACATGCTTAATGGGGTTTAAATCTGGCGAGCACGGAGGCCTCTGGAGTACCTGGAAGTCAGCCAAAAGTTCCTGGAACCAGTTTTGTGTCGCCCACTCACAATTTGGGGTTGCGTTATCTTGCTGGAACAAACCATCACCACTGGGAAACATGACCAGCAAAAAGGGGTGCAAATGGTATGCAACAAGATCTGTGTATGTCACGCCTGTTAAGACAAACTCCAGTTTCAGTAGTGGTCCTTGCTAACTCCAACAGAACACACCTTACACCATTACAGAGCAACCATCAGCTTGCACAACACCTTGCTAACAGGCTATATCCATAGCCTCATGCGATCATCTCCACACACAAACTCGGCTGTCTGCCTGAAAGAGCTGTAAACATGACTAGTCTGACGAGGCGACACGGGTGCCAGTCTTCCATGGTCCAATGGCGATATTCTCTGGTCCATGTGAGGCACAGTAACCGATGATATGCTGTCAATAATGGTACCCTTGTTGGTCCACGACTACAAAACTCCATGGGATGCAGTGCATGCTGTACTGTCCTGTAAGGTAGTCCATCTTGGGCTTTGGGCTAGCACCCTGGTGCCTGTAAAAAACTCACAATTTCTACAAACAATGATTGGATCTCCATGGATCAATCGAGAAATAAACACAAAAGTTTGGTTTATTGATACTGTTCCAAAGGTGCATATTTTGAAGGGGCTGGACTTTGTGTGGAGCAGCCTGCCATAATTCATGTAAAATAAATTTCAGTTACTTCTCTTCAGTGTTGCCAATTTAGATATTTTAGATCAATGATCTATAATTTTTCATTTATTTTAATTAGATTTCTTGAGAACTGCTGATCCAAAACACTTCCAACTCGACACTGCACTGCCTTGTGTACTGCTTAATATCTCTGGCGAATGTCAACTTCATACAATGTCCAGTTGTCGAGTAATCGCTGTGTGTACACACAGACAGACAGAGAATTCTACAATTGTAGTTAGGTTAGATGAGATTGTAGTTAGATGTACTAAAGTTGTAATATCATTTTTTTTTTCAATGAATTCTTTTTTCAATGAATGAGTTAGGGTAAATAATTTTGAAAAAAACTGAAATAGAAAGTATTTACCTCTGTATATAAAGATTACAATGACTTATTGAGGCAATGTGTTGTGTGGATGTTTTTACATCTCATGATCCTCTAATTCTATGTGAAGCTTTGGCTAAAGGCCAAATGAAAAACAAAAAAGAAGCAGTATTTGTTCAACCTTTCCCATTCAGTTACTTACAACATAGACACAAATGTCACTAAAGTTAGACTCACTTTTGTAATGAAAAAACAACAATGTCTATCACCCGACTTATGAAACACAAATATTTTATTTATTAGAATTATAATTAAGTTATTTAATAATCCTGAATAGTTTTTAATATACCAACATGATACACTGTGTATTTAACTATTCTACAATCAATATGTCTCGGTTGGAGTTTTACTGTAATCTATCTAATCCTCTAACGTAGATGTTGGTTGACCAGAAAATAACATATCTATATACAGAGGGAATAGCTTATTGAGATCACTTTGGGACGGGATCTTTTAGATAACAATAACTGGCAGATAACATTAAGCAAAAGGTATATAGACAAAGTTGCTTATGTTGTATACTTGGGTGAATGTCCTGAACTTGGACAATCAAAGGAAGTACTTGAAAGTTGCTTGTAAAAATATGAGAACATATTTTTATTTCATAAGTTACATTTTGTCGGCCGGTGAATGGAGAGTGGGAGAGAAATAAGGGTGCCGAGAGACCGTTCCCAACAGGCAAACTTGGTCTTATGCCTTCCCAGCCCTAGGTCGGTCTGCTTGTCTCTGTCTGGTTTTCTAGTTTTTCTCCCTGTCCTGCGCTTCCGTCTCGGCTCTGAGCTTTATGGGGTTTCGAACGCCCACGCTGGTGTCATTTCTGGTTTCCACATCCTGTTTTTGGACACCCACGCATTTCCTAAAGTGACCGGGTCACTTCCACTTCCGCACAGGTGTTGGCCTGGAAATGACCTCTGTGACAGTATATCATCACATTTATTGTGATCACTTTGGGACAGGGTCTTTTAGATAACAATAACCAGCTGAGAACATTAAGCGATTGATATCAAAATTTGAACAATTTGCGTTCATTTTTATAATTTCATTGTTCAAAATTCCCAGAAGTTTACCAACTATGACAGACACCTAAAAAAAATGGCAGAGGATCTAACGGCCGAAACGTTGTGACTATAACAACCAAGATGAGGACGCTAGTCCGAGTAAATCAGTGTATAGCTGATTTTCCAGCCAGCCCTCTGCAACTCAGGGTTTTTTGTCAATATCCTGTTTATGACTTTTCCACACCTGGTGTGTCTTCTGGTCCCTGGCCTCTGCAATTTGGGTATTGGCCAATATCCTGTTTATAACTTTCAACATCTGTGGGGGTCAAATCTGTGACCCCCACCCACGGCTGCCTAAATATCCAACACTATTTTTAAAATTTTAAATAAATTCTTTTCTCTATGAATGAGCTAGGGCTGTGGTTCCCAACCTTTTTTGAATCATGGCTCCCTGTATGTATAAAGATGTTTTCAAGGCACCCTAAATCAGGTAATACCGAACATTTGCATTTATTGTCCATGTGGTCAGGTTAGTTAGGTAAAAAACAAATGATGAATCAATCACTAGGTTCAATCTTTTATGAGGCTGCAGAGAATCGGCCATTATTTATAAGTGACTACTATGTACCGAGAACCAAGGCTCAAAATTAACGTTGGGACAAACAAATATCTTCTTTGGGACGGAAGTGATTTAAAAAATATTTTTTTTAAAAACCACTTCCGCCCTGGTGGCGCTCGGGGAAGATATCTTTATTTTATTTTTTAAAAATTTGGTGAGGATTGTTCTTGTTTTTGTTACGGTAGAAAGTCCACTTCAGATTTGGACTGTAGTTTGACAATTATTTATTTCCTCAACATTTTAATGGTGTTTTTATTATGCTACTAACAACTATTGATGATAATAACAAAGTAAAAAAATCAACATTTTGATTTGGGGACCATTTACATTTCCCTCCGGGATGTTTAAAATTGTTTTTCAGGACTGTTCCGGGACGGTAGTGAAAAAAGTTAGTCTGAAGGCCTGCCGAGAATGTACATGTTTTATCATAGTGGCCTTGCATCAGTGCGTTGAATTACGATTGTCAGGAATTATGAAAGTTTTCGAATATCTTGCGGCAGTCCCGGGAGCTAACTACGGCGCCCCTGGGAACCTGTGGCGCCCACTTCAGGAATCACTGACCCCGGGTAAATAATTTGGGGAAAAACTGATCAAAATAAAATTTGTTTTGAATATACCTACATGTTATACTGTATGTTTTACTATCCTAAAATCAATATGCCTTGGTTGTAGTTTTACCTGTAATCTACCTAATCCTCTAAATTTAGTCTCAGCTGTTTTGCTCGACTAATTAATGTTTTTGCTTCTCTGTTGTTAGTCATATACACAGAGTTAAGAAGCAGCACACGTTTACCGTAATAAATGCCTCCAGCAAAATCATCCAGGATGGCTAAGCTGATAATCCCGTTCTACGGACACCACAACTTTTAATTTTAGCGCTGATTCATTAAAAAGAAAAAAAGAAGACGAGTCTGGTTAGTCACTCAATAGAAACCGTCAAGTGTTTTGCCAGTATGCTGTGTTGGGGATGATCAATTAAAAAATTGGAAATAAACTGGTGATCAATGAATAAGATACACTCGCCTTTTGTTTTGTGCTCACTAAAAATGTTTGTTTTTTCTCTCAAAAAAACAAGCGTGAATACTGCCGGGCATGAACTAAGTGACCAATTTAGCATAAGCTTACATTGCGAATACATTTACTAAAAACCTATCTAGAGAGCAATTTTCCAAAAGCGTTTTTTTTTGTTTTTTAAAAAAACATTTTTTTAAACCTAAGGAGTAATGAATCAGCGTTTAAACTTTCAGCCCTCTACATATATAAAAAGCCAGACCGACCAGCTTAAACACTGAAGAAACCTATGATGGCAGTTTTGATTGACGGTTTCTAAATGTGTTATCCCTTGAAGGCATCTGAGAATAAACTCTTCTACTTCATAATACTTTCCTAGCCTTAAAAATAAAAAACAACTTTGTTTTTGGTGTGGTTTAAACCTTTGCTATTGTCTGCATATTACAATCATCATTTTTTTTTTCTCTTTTGACTTCATTGTTCGCAGATCCAATGTCTATTGATTGGCTTACTCAATCCCTGTGAGAACAATAAGATTAGTTGAACAATTGGATGATAATCCTTGAGTAGTCAAGATGATTTTGTTTTATCTATTTATTTTTCTGCCTTCTGCAGTACACAGTTTTAGTTTTAGGTGAGATATGATATAGAAGTGGTTGTCGTCGTCGTCCTGCTTTTTGAAGAGCTTTTTAAATGTAACCTCACCAAATGTCCGCGCTTGGCTTCTTATTCTGAATCGTTTCCTTCTGAGCAGCAGCAACTTCTACGTTCTGGCATGCTAAAAAAAAGATTTGGTCTCTTCGCTGTTGTGTGATAAGGCAATTTTAAAAACACAAAAGAAGGAAAATGGCTGCTATCTGTACTCCGGCCTCTGCCCAGTTTGTTATCACACATGACCGCCGGCTTCATCAATCAGGGCATCCCAAGTTTGAAGTAAGACATGAGGTAAATAAATTATCATAACAGTAATGATTGCTTTTTTGGGGACTTTTATCCTCATCTGTTTTTTGGGGTTTGTTTTCTTCACAATACTTCAGCTAGTTTATTCTCTTAACTTCTTTAGGTGATTGAAGTCAGCCTTTCTCAACCAGGGTTTTGAAGAAGCCTACAAGTCTGTGAGAGGTTGTTAGGGGTTCCGCAAAGGTTTTATACATTTGAAAAAGGCACCCGACTGTCTTATTTCAGTGGAAGATGAAATTTGTGCCTATTTATCTAAAGTTCAACCCTGATTTAACTATATGCGCAGCTGAAAACGAGCGCAAATTTTACACTAAATCGGTACAATTCACAATTTATATGTAAATTAATGTAAAAAATTGTATTGTCTTGATTCGTATTTTTGTTTATATTGCTAATAAATGTCCAAATTTCATTTTCATTAATCAAAGACTATCTTTAGTAAACAATGTTTTTCTTTATATTAAACCAGTTATTTGATAATTTTGTTATACATTTGCTTTCTGAGTTCTTATGTTTACTATACAAGTATATAAAGTTTATGAAAAACATTAATTTTATGAAAGGTAAGCTAAGCTTATCAATATTTTTTCAAGGAGATTGACTTCCATTTTATGTATCTTATATTAAATATCCTTTAGATGGGAAAGGACTGAAACAAATTTGGGACTTTTTGTATGTTTCTTAGAATACTCATAACAGTAATGATTACTTTTTTGTTTCTTAGAATACTCATAGCAGTAATGATTACTTTTATCCTCATCTTTTTTTTTCTTTTTTTCCTCAATATTTCTCTAACTTTCTTGAGATGACTGATGCATATAACTGAAGTCTTATTTGTTCATAACATTAGCAATGCTGCATAGTACATTTTTATATACATTTTATCCATATATAGATATATGACATTTCTGTCTGTGCTTCTGAGATGAGGAGTTATCATGCATTTATTTATTCGAGCTGTTGTCCTCATCTTGGTTGTTTTTATATTCATAACGTGGAAACTGGAAAACCTACAGGTGTTATTTGTTTTTCAGTTTTTTGAACTCTACTTTTATTTTTTGTCCGTTATGATTTCAAACTTGGCATTTACCATTTGTCCATTATTGTGACGACATGCATGGGGCGGCTTGCCAGCAAAACACTGGGCTTGGGTAGTACCTTGTATGAGAGTGTTGATAAGCTAATCGCTTGTGAATCTGATGGATTTGTTTAAATTTATTATTCACCACTACCAAAGGTTTAGGTTATTCATGTATTCACACATTTATATGTATCTATCTATCTATCCAGACTTCACCCAGCCCTAACTGTTTGTAGTAGAAACTTGAAATTTTGTTCACCCACTCCCATCAATGAGTAGGAAAAATGCTGTTTTATTTATTTTATTTTTTTAAAAATTCCCCCCTTAATAGGTTTTTAGAGGGGGGTTCAATTTTATCTATCTATCCATCTGGACTTTGCCCAGCCCTAACCGTTCATAGTAGAAACTTGAGATTTTGTACACACACTCCCCTCAATGAATGAATGGGGAAAATGCTTTTCTTTTGTTCTTTGAAAATTCCCCTCCAAAACAGGGTTTTAGTGAGGGGGGGGGGGTTCAATTTTCAATATAAACTTATGCTAAATTGGTCACTAGTTTGTGCCTGCTTGTTTTTTGAAAATTCAGACATTTTAGTGATCACAGCCAAACTTTTTAATTGATCACCCTCCACACAGCATAATTACTTTTCAAAAGACCAAGACTAAGTTGATCAAAATACTTAGTCTTCATTGTTAGTGTATATTTTACTTTTTGTCAAACCGTAGGACAAAGTTAGGAGTTGACTTTGTTTTCCTACTGTAACAAGAACAAGAACAAGAACAATCCTCACCAAAATTTGGGGTGTAAACCGATATGTAAAATCCCCATTCCCCTACCGTGATTTGAACTCGTGATCGGTAGCTGGCTGCCTTACTGACTGAGCTAAATTGACACATCTTAGATATTAACGAAAATTTATCATACAGATACGCAAAGGCTTATTTCATTCTAATAAATAAATGTAGAAAACTATGTATATTTTTATAATTTTTTTATTCATATTCTTCTAGTTTGGTGGTGTGGGTGGCCTAATGGTTGACCGCATGGAAAGTAGAATTGGCAAACTCAAAGTTTGTGTTCATGTTGCACTAATGCCCTTAGGAAAGGCCTGAATCCATCTCTTCTCCCCACCTCTAGTTTTTACAAACCAGGTACTGGAGCCCACTTAGGATGGCTGGATAACAAATTTGACTCCACCGCGGCAGCTCCTTCAGCCAGGCTGATACCAAAAGTATTGCCCCACTTTCCCTTGGACTACCTCAATGATGCCAAGAGGGGGATTCTGTCGACTGAGAACCCAAGGATCTCCAATAAGCTTCACCTAGTCATACGCCCTGAAGAGGTCACTTCAGTCTACCAACTCTTCTGGTTTATATTTCATGAGTAGATAAATATTATCAGTGATCTTAGCTTTCAGTATGGGAGGGGTTTTGAGGTCAATTGTATTAAGTTCTTTACCTTATCACTTAGGATTTTAATTGAATGAACCATGTGACTTTTATTGTTCATTCAAAACAAATAATTATTATTTATTTGTAACAATATATTAATCACCGCTACCCACAACATTGGTTTATTGCTGGAGTAACAATAACGCTCTGTGTCCACAGCAGTTTCCAATCCTAGTTTTCTTAATCAATCCATTTTCCAGGTCTTTGATCCCTGTGGGAAATTGGGCAGCAGCATATTGTGCTGTACCAATTTATTTGTTCTGCTGTTCGGGTCATCTTTAATTTTGTTGACAGCCTCAGCATAACTGTCAGTTGCTAGTGTACCATGATGCATCCGTGTGGAAACTCTGCCACTTGACGAGACTTCAGTCGTTGGTTCTTCGGGTCACAGCTGAAAAATTGGAAGATGGGTCATCTCAAAAGATAACGAGGCAATCCTCGAAAAATAGGTGATTTTAGTAATTCGGTTTATTTGTAGTTTTTAGAAACTGCCCGATAAAATGAGAAGACACAAAGCGAATTACTATTTCCTACATCTACCCCTTGCACCCCCCATCCCATCTTCAGTCACCTATCTTCATCATACCGTGATCAACTCCTAATGATCATAGTAGTCTCAACGCCTAGTCCTAGACATTCCAGGTCTGTCCTGTCCAGCTTTACTTGGCCAACTGATTTCCCTCCAAAAAATCAGAGACTTCCCCTTTCCTCAGTTGAGCCAATACCCCAATCCCCTGGTGACCTATTTAAACTCAAAGTTTTTCTGAGACACTTTTTTCTCTCTATACTACCATGCAACGAATGCTTTATCTGTTACATGCCCTTCACTCTGCTACACTAGTACCTTACCAACATGCTGGAAAAGGTTCTTCATGTCCTTCCCTCCTTTGAAGAGAAACATGGCCTTTTCCCTCTGCATTTGATGGTTCATGTGCAGTGCCGTCTGATCTGCGAAAGATTAATTCAAAAAACGGTTCAATCTGCTCAACATAATCATGAAACTTATGGAGTGTACCCCCAGGGTTGGCATCCAACGTCTGAAATGTTTCCAAGGTCAAGGAATTCATCATAGGCTCAGCTTGGCTACGTCAATGTATTGAACTTCTGTGGCTGACCAGATTGGCTGCAATCTTCGTCGGAACAATAATACTCTTTCTATATACAGCCAATCTTTATTATCTGAAATACATAAAATGTAACATAACACAATACGTAACATAAGAAATATTTCAGATAATAATATGAACACATTACTGCCGCTATGTCATCCCATGGGATTATGAATGAAGGGAAGGAAGGACTACTGGGAATACATTGCTAATATGGTTTACTAACATGGACTACCAGGTGTTTTGGTTGAATATGTGGCATAATGTTTCACTGAAATCAATAGTTCAAGATGGCCGCCGCAGTAACGATAACGCTCTTTCTATATACAGACAATCTTTATTATCTGAAATACATAAAACGTAACATAACAAAATGCGTAACAATATGAACATGCAACTGCTGGGTTTAGGTTATTCATGTGTTCTGACATTTATATCTATCTATGTATCCAGACTTCGCCCAGCCCTAACTGTTCATAGTAGAAACTTGAAATTTTGCACACACACTCACCTCAATGAGTAGGGAAAATGTCTTTTTTGTTTTTTGAAAATTCCCCCCATAATAGGTTTTTAGAGGGGTGTTCAATATGCAATGTGAGTTTATGCTAAATTGGTCACTAGTTTGTGCCCTCTTGTTTTTTGAAAATTCAGACCTTTTTTAGTGATTACAGCCCAACAAAAGGCAAGAGAAGTAACTTATTCATTGATCAACCCTTTTTCCAACTTTTCAATTGATCACCACAGAATATATGGGTGGTGGTGATTCATAATTTCCCTTGGAATGCTAGTTTGTATATACAATGTGAACCAGAAAACATTTGATAACGGGATAATTCTTTATGTACACTTACATATTCAGCTAATAATCTGCCATCAGTCTCTTTTATAATATGTAAACAACCAAACTTTATCATTACAATAGAGAATGTTGGCCATAAATTAAAAGATGGATTCGGAAAGTCCATCAGTACTTGGTTGGACCTCCTTTGGTGTCAATGGCTGCCTGAATACGTTGTGGCATTGACGAAACCAGCCTGTGGCATTGCTCAGGTGTTATGGACGCCCAGGCGGACTCGATAGCAGCCTTGAGCTCTGCCCAATTGCTGGGATGCAAGCTGGCCATCTTCTTCTCAACTATGTCCCAAAAATACTCAAGGGGGTTCAAGTCTGGTGAGTTACCAGGCCAAGGAAGCACATTGATGTGATGATCAGCAAACCAAGCAGAGGTTGATTGCCAAATCCTGCTGGAACGTAAATTCTGCATCACTAAATAGCGTTTTTACTGATGGAATCATGAAGTGCTCCAAGGTCTCCTAGTAGACTGCTGCATTGACTATGGCCCTTAGAAAACACAGTGGCCCTATGCCTGCATTGACATGGTACCCTATACCATCACTGACTGCGGGAACCTGACACTGGACTTCAAACAACTGTGCTTCTCTAGCCCTCCTCAAAACTCTGCAACTTTGGTTTCCGAACGAGATACAAAACATACTCTGATCAGAAAACATCACTTTGAACAAATGAGCAACACTCCACTTTTGCCTCTCCTTGGTCCATGTCAACCAGTTGCAACACTGCTTATTGTTGAGATGCTTGGTTTTAGGTATTCGGCTGATGTCCCCCATCCCCAGAAGCTGTCTGTGTGTGGTAGCTCTTGATACACTCACTCCTGCCTCTGTTCACTTTTTATGGATCTCATCCAAATTGTCAAACCGGCTCCTCTTGACAGTTCTCTCAAGGCTACGGCCCTCCCTTGCTGGTGCACCTCTTTTGGCACACTTTGCTCATCCAGATGATGTTCCCTTGAGATGCTTCGACATGGAACTCTGGGAACAACCAGTTTCTTCAGCAATACCTTTTTGTGTCTTTCCCACTTTGTGGAATTTATCAATGATGGTCTTTTGGACAACCGTCAGATCAGAAGTGTTTCCCATGATTGCAGAACTGAATTCTTTCTTAAATAAAGTGAATAAGTTCATTAATTGATTATCCAATGACATGTTTTGGTTGTTCAAATATTATATTCTAATATTTTGAGATGCTGGATTTTTAATAATCCTTCCATGGAAACCAATGTTGCTAGATTACACCAACAAAGATACTAGGAATTGATCAGTTTAGGTCCAGTGTGACTAATACAATTGACATTTTGAAGTTCAGAATTACCTGATGACAGATATCCTATTTGTTCATAATATTCTAATGTTTTGAAACATACTTGTATTTGCATTTTTAAAAAATAGTATGTCAGTTTTATGGTAATAATAGAAATGTATATGACTTAAATTAAAAACAGTATTGATCTTTTTTAGATGAAGTATTTATAAATTATTATTATTTAAATTTTATGACTACCTTTTACCTCCATCTTAATTTTATTAGTTGCTTTTGTTAGATGAAGTATTATAAATCATTATTATTTAAATTTTTATGACTACTTTTTACCTTCATCTTGAATTTTATTAGTTGCTTTTTATCGCAACTTTTGCTCTGACCAATTTCCCCCTGGCAGTGAGCAAATAGTATTGATATACTAATGTAAAACATGGTAATACGGTCACTAATAAAGGGGCATCTTTGCTTCATTAAAGGAATAATTAAAAAAAATATGATCTGCTTTAGTTGATATTGTTTGGATTTTGTAACTCTTGAGATTTGAGTGACGAATAGAAAATCGAAATTAAATCATGAATCTGCAGGATTATGAATAATCCTTCTCGTCTTTCTTTTTTATATATGGGATTATTTTTGATGAAATCTATTTTTTCCTTTATTTGCCAATAAGCCTGACCTTCTAGAAGTCGACTTGATATTTTATTCTGGATGCTTATTTGGCTTAGCTTAGTCTGGCACAAGGCCAAGTGGAGGTGAATGCGGATAGGAAATCTGTGTTACGCTAGTCTTCTATGTGGGGAGGGCCAGCCTGCTGGCCTTGTTTCTCACACTTGTTTCTTTCAGTTTCTCCTTCTCTTTATCTTTCTCTCCTTCTCTTTCCATTTCTCCCTCTCTTTCCATTTCTCCCTCTCTGTCACTTTTTCCTTTTCTTCTTTCTCCTCATCTTTCTCTCCTTCTTCTTTCTCCCCCTCTCTCCTTCTTCTTTCTCCCCCTCTCTCCATCTTTCTCCCACTCTCTCCACCTTTCTCCTCCTCTCTCCCCTCTCTCCATCTTTCTCCCCTCTCTCCATCTTTCTCCCCCCTCCATCTCTCTCTCCATCTTTCTCCCCCTCTCCA
>VCCN01007239.1:862446-888238 GCA_006491835.1 Architeuthis dux
ATATAAAGATAATGGAGTAGAAAGATGAATGTGTTCTTTTCAAAAAAATATTCTGGTTAGCCACATTTTTTAATCAATATATATTATAGATTATAATATTTTATCTATATTCACTGAATATTCTAATAATGGTTATGTAACAGGTAACAAGACATTGTTTCTCTATTATAAACAATTTTATCCAAACCTGTTGACAAGAAAAGGATCTTTGAATATTTGCTCTGCATTGAATGTCGGTAGCCATTTTAGTTTATGATGACAAATAATTGGCAAACAAATTTTTTTATTCAAAGGTTTTATATCTACTATATAGGAATTTATGAAATTGTTAATTATCAAAATTAATATTATATAAATCTTTTAAGAATTGTATTGAAAGTGGATATCATTTTGACTCAATCTTTAGATGATTATTATAAAATAATTAGTTAATCCCTGTAAAAAAATCCATGGATATATTTGAATTTCTATGAGATATTTTAAAAATCTTTTAGAAAAGAAACTACTGTTTCAGTAGAAAAGTCCATTGTATCAAACGGTAGCTAGAAGATATTTTTATCAGCAAATTTGTTACCTTTAAGTGGGAGAGTCCATTTTGACATACGGAGAAACAGAAAAAAATCACACTGTTCATTATGTAGATTTTTCAGCTTCTAAAATATTGGCTGCTAATTGTTTCAATGCGTCTTTTTAAGGCTCCTCATGAAAAGAAGAAATAATAGTATTATAAGTTGAGTTATTGCTATGTTGAATACCTACTCCATTAGTACCTGTTTAATATTATCTCCCTCGACCATGAATAAATTGCTAATCAATTGTGTAATAAATGTATAATGATGTAATTGTCACTATAGAGGAAACTGCTTATTATGGTCACTTTGGGACAGAACATTTTGTAGATAACAATAACCGGTTGATAACATTAAACAAAGAATATAAAAATGGGAACAATTTCTATTCATTGTTTATAAATTTATATTTATTGTTATAAACAATTAATGTGAAATTTTTTTTTAATTAATTATTTTCAATTTATTTTAAATAAAGTGTTTTGGACTGACTGATAATATTATGTTATAACAATAACATTATGATTATAATAAACGGCTTTCTCTGTTGTTATCACATATCTGTTAGTATATTATGATACCAGTTGCAAATACATCAGTTTTCCTTAAAAATCAATGCATTTTGGTAGACTAAGCTGATAAAATTATAGGATTTTATTATGTATTAATTTACTCCCTGCCGTCAAAAAATGACGGCATTGATTAAATAATTTTGCAATTGCATTGTACTTATAAAATATTAAAAACATTGTTGCACACCATTTTCTTGTTTGTGTTTAATATTTACTGAACATTAAACTAATCTAAAAGTAAAATTAAGTAAAGATACAATTTATCAAGTTTAACGTAACATAAGATTCTATTTTTACTAAGTTACGTCACCGATGACTTAAGCATGGCAGAAGACATCTGCACATTGCTAATTATTATATGTGCGGATTATTACAAATTTTAATTTTTTTTAAATCGGATTAAAAGATGTCATTTTGATTGGGGTTTCTTTTTTAATGATTTTAAATGAAGAAATTAATCTTGAAAATTAATCTTGTGTAAATATTGAGAACATTTTGTCCCAATCCCGGTTAAAAGAGGAGGGTTGGGTCTGGGGCTGACAACTCCACCCTGTCAAAACCTACTGAAACTGCGACAGAGTGGGTGTGGCCCTATGCTCCACAAGGAGTCTACAGGGATAAACAAGAGAACGTTTTATTTGAATTTTTTTTTAAAGAAATTAGAAAATATATTTTTCTAGTATATTGATATGGAGCTGTACAGACTGTAGAGGCTTATAGAGAGAGGGAGAGAGAGACAGAGAGAGAGAGAGAGAGAGAGAGAGTGTAACAATTTGCAAGAGAGGATGCTAGAAAGGAAGTAGACTCATAAAGAGAGAAGAAAAGCAGTGAGAAAGAAACAGTTTTTTTAAACTGTGTTTAGTATGGCACAAGGCCAGACTGGGGGAAGGAAGATTGTTTTGCATATTTTTTCCAAAGCCTGCCTTGAAAAATCAGCATTTAAAAAATTCTGACTTTTTCACCTGGACTCATAAACCAACCACTAGCACCAGTGAGAAATATGCAACTTTCTCAGCCACAAGGTAGAGATGAACGGAGCAGTTCTTTTCACAATACTAGAAAGTCTGCACGTGTGTGCTTATATTTGCGTGGAGGTTATATTTTTTATGTTCTGTAGCTGCATCTCTTTTTTTCTCCTTCAAATTAATTTATTCGTTCAATCTTTCCCCAGTGCTACACTAAATCATATTTGCCAACACCTTTTTGATAAAACACATATTATTAAAATAATGTGTTAAACCAAATTGAAGAATTTTAATACAACAGCCTCATCTTTTTAAATATCTTAATTTTCAGTTGATAGAACAAACCCCAAACTACTGAAAATAATGATTTCTTATTTTGTTTTTATGAAAATTACATTACTTAATTTTGAAACACGTTGAAGAATCCTTTCAATTCAATTCAAGCAATTTGAATATGGAGCCTCTGTTGCTACAGAATTACATAAAATAAACCGCTGCTCAAGAATCCCATGAATGTTGGGTCCTTTTTTCTTCTTTTTATAGCGTTCTCATTATTAAAATTAGGGCATATCTAGGAATAAACAACAAGTTAAATTCTCTGCTCCCTCTCCTGTAATCCCCACCCCCCCAGGGCTCATCCCGATTGTGATGTTTTCTATTGCCAGATTAAATTTTGTTGAGTTTCAATGAAACTGCTTTTTCGGAAGCCAGTCAGGCATAGGCCTTTTATTTATTTATTTATTTTTTTCCTTTTTTATTTATTTATTTTATCCCATAATTATTTATTTATTTTTCTCCATTTTCATTTATTAATTTTTCGTATTTATTTATTCACTTTTTTATATTTTAATTTAAATTTTTTTTCTGTTTTAATTCTGGTGCTAATTATCTTTGGTCGCATTGCCCCCAAATTAATATTTAACAAAAGATTCATTGGAATGAAAAGAATGTTTCTGAAATCTTTTTGAAAGAATTTTTTGTACAAGTTAAGTAGTGTGGTCCCTAAGAGAACTGCAATCCCTCCAACAGAGCTAGTAGTATTGCTTTATTTCCATATTTCGTACTCCAATGATGGTGGTCCCAACTTACAAGCAGCAATTATCAATTTATTTTAAAACATTTTAAGACGTTACAATGAAAATGAATGCCAAGCAGCAATTATCAATTTATTTTAAAACATTTTAAGACGTTACAATGAAAATGAATGCCAAGCAGTAATTATTAATTTATTTCAATACAATTCAAGGCGTGAATAAGAAATGTGCAATAATATATGATGAAAACATTGTCGATATTCCTGTTGTACCACATTAGTGTTAGGGTTAGGTAATTCAGGACCAGTCATTGGAAATGCGAAAATAAAGCAATACTAATAGCTCTGCACTTCTTTTTTAAGGGACCGTACTACTTAACATGTATACATTTCTCAAATAGTAATAATATAAGGACTAGTTGCTTTGTTAGACAAAACAGTCATATGAAATGTAATAAATTAGTATATAAAAAAACACTGTTTAATTAAGATTAGCTTAGTACAGCACAAGGCCACAAAAATGGGAGCCCTAGTAGTGGTAATGGTCCGCGAGACGGCGAGGCACCCAAGTTAGTCTGGCACAACATAACATACCATTGAGATATGTGCAACAATGTATGATGAAAATGTTGTTGTTGTTGTTGACATTCCCGTTGTACCACGTTAGGGTTATGGTTAGGGTTAAAAAATTGACTGATCCCAAATTTTTTAACCCTACCCATAATTTCAAGTCAAGATGGATGGGGAGAAGTGGATTCATGCCTTTTTATAAAGGAATTAGTGTTGCTCAGCTGAAGTTTGAACTCAGCTTGTCGATTCCATTCTTTGTGCCATTTACCATTAGGCCACCCACACCTTTTCTTACCTATTCCATACCCCCCTCTAAATTTAGCATCTTATATATGTTTTACATTATATTTATATTATATCTACATTATATTTATATTAGAACCCAAAACTGTCAAAATAGGTTTCTTCCATTTTCAAGTCAGTTCGACTTGCTGGCTGGCTGGCTGGCTATGTATGTATCATGCATACAGGCCACACCAGTGGAGCTAGAGGGATAAAAATTTCAACATTTACTCCTTATGTTTAGAAAACAGCTTTTTTTTTCTTTTTTTTTTTTTAAATTCCCCCAAATAGGTTTTTAGTGGGGGTTCAATTTACAATTTAGGTTCATGATAAATTGAACCCTTAGTTTGTGTCCGCTTGTTTTTTTTTTTTTTAAATTCAGACTTTTTTTAGGGATCACTGCCCAACAAAAGGTGAGAGAAGTAACTTATGCATTGATCGCCCCTTTTCCCAATTTTTTAATCACCCCCATGCTGCCAAAGTATATTGGTCATATGACAGTTTCTATTGAGTGACTAACCAGACCTATTTATATTATATTTACACTAAATTCCAACAGATTCTTTTTTAATGTCTTATTTTAAAATGGCTAATTTTCCCAGAAATAGTTTTAAAATGGTTAATTTTCACAGAAATAGTTTTAAAATGGTTAATTTTCACAGAAATCGTTTAAAAATGGTTAATTTTCACAGAAATCGTTTTAAAATGGTTAATTTTCCCAGAAATCATTTTAAAATGGCTAATTTTCCCAGAAATAGTTTTAAAATGGCTAATTTTCCCAGAAATAGTTTTAAAATGGCTAATTTTCCCAGAAATAGTTTTAAAATGGCTAATTTTCCCAGAAATAGTTTTAAAATGGCTAATTTTCACAGAAATAGTTTTATAATGGCTAATTTTCACAGAAATAGTTTTATAATGGCTAATTTTCACAGAAATAGTTTTAAATTGGCTAATTTTCACAGAATTAAACTGATTTTGTAAATTTTATTATTTTTGTTTAAAGGAAACTTAAAAGACATGAGTCATTGCTAATTATCAATTAGAAACATTCATTAACATTTTTCTTTTTATTGGATACCATGAACTACGCTCTTAATTCCAAGCGTTTCCTTGCGTGGGCCTCGTCTAAAACATCATAACACATAAATCAATGAACTTTACCTATTGGCTATAAAATGAAATAACCCTTAGCTTTCATAATGATTGTGGTGTTATTGGACAGCTTAAAGGATTTTACTTGTACATAAATGTACACTTTGGGTATTTGAATGAATTCAGGGTGAATTTAAAACATGTTTGTGTGAACGTTATCTAGAGATTAGATGTTATTAGTAGGCCTAGAAACATAGCTGATGGGATAGGGGGGTGCTATTTGAAAGCGCCACCCACCCACACCCAATGGAGGGTAGGGGGCAAAAGCTTTATAAATTATAGTTCACTGACTGCATTTCTACTAACATTATACAATAACAAGGATGTATTTGTACATACATGAATTGCAACGAATAATAATCCTGCCTTTGGGGTTGTTTTTCACCAATTGAGTGATAGTGCATGTCTATTTATTGCCAATTTTCCTTCTTTTTTTTTTATCAAAATCTCACTAAATGTTGGAGGGGGGTCCTCTAAGGAGCCAAGCAGGGGTGTAACTGGAGATTTTGGGGCCTGGGAGCTCGCCTCCTAGAGCCCCCACCCCTTCAAACATTTGGTGCTGTAGTTCTAAACTAAAGGGCTACAGACATTGTTTAATGTTAGTAGAAACGCAGTAGTTGGAACTAGTATTCATAAAGCTTTTTGGGGTCCCCGTCCATTGAGTTGGGGGTTGGGATTTAAAATCACCACCCCCCTCAACTACGACCCCCACCCCGGACTCTCCAATCTCTACCTATCTCTAGGTACGGCCACTGCCTAGAAATAGCAGCCTAGCTACTGCTGCTTGCTTGTCATAGATTCTGGGAAGACATCATCATAACACTGCGGCAAAGATGCTCCTGCTGCTGCTGCTGCTATACTTCCACAGCCTTGTGAGCTGTTGCTTACAGAAGAGGATTTTGAAACAAATGATGCCATTTTCTTTTTTCTTCTTCTTAGGTCTACATCATAAAGAAATACGTGTATCAACCAAAGAATGTTGTTTCTATTCCCAGATTATCATTTGGATTATTACCAGATATATCTGCCTTTCATAAGAGGACCTTTTCCTTCCCTTCACCTCCATTCTTATTTCTCCCTCTTTTAAACCTCACTTGAGTAAATAGATTTTACCTGATGAATACACCATTATGGTACTACTACTGGATAACCTCCAGTAGTGTGGTTTGATTAGTGCGGGTTTCGATGTAGTACGGTTTAAGTAGGTATTGCTGTACAAATTAATTCAATTACGTATGAGCTGAAAAAAAATCCTCTTTCTTCACCCACTCTCTCCTTCCCTTTTCTTATGAACGCTATTAACCTATTCAAATTTGGTCTGAATGAAAATCTTTTTGGCATTCATAGAACTATCGACTTTCAAGTTAAAACAGCATTAAATTATAATAAGAATTTGAACAGTGCGGTTTTGAACAGTACGGAAAATCTTGGAATGAATTAACTGCACTATTCAATGGATACCTGTACTTTCGTCATCAATAATTTGTTTATTAAACTATCAAATCATAACAGTAATAGTAGTTTTCTGTTTATGCAAGATGCAGATGTTAATACTATGCATTTGTACACAATATATACAGAACCTGTCATAAGTATTTGAACAAAGAGACATTTCGCTTCTAATTAAAAACAAGTTAAAAACAAGAATATTATGCAAGAAGAACCAAATATTTTGCAAAAGGCATGCATTTAGTCATGTTTTGTGGTTCTGAATGCTAAATTTAAGGAAAATATTTTTTAACAGAATTAAATTGTTAATTGAAAAAAAAAAAAGCATTAAATTATAAGACCTTGAACAGTGCGGTTTTGAACAGTACAGAGAATTTTTTGAATGAATTAACTGCACTATTGGTAGATATGGTACCTGTACTTTGTTATCTGTGCGTCACTCTCCATTTTGCTGGTCTCCACATCCGGTTCACTTTTTGCGTGTTAAGTCCAGTTAATAATACAGTAATACAACCACAATAATAAATAAAAGGATTAATAGACCCTGGCAGTGTTAGAATTGGCATTTTGAAGGAGAGGTGGGAGACCTGCTGTCACTTGATTCCCAGCGACGACCAATTGCTGGTCTAAACATGAAAATGTGTGAAATGAATAAATAAATATTAATAATTGGTACCATTATTAATAGGAATTAACGCACAAAAATGGATGTTGTATTTGTGAAATGGAGCGTGGTGTACAGATAACGAACGAGTACCATCACGACTTATGGATGCGAAACATGGAAATTAACAAAACAAGCTGAAAACAGACATAGAATCACACAGAGAGCCATGGAAAGAGCAATACTAGGGATAACTCTAATAGATAGAAAAAGATCAACATGGATCAGAAGGAGGACTAGATTGAAGGATATTATACAAATAATTAAGCAGCAAAAATGGAGATGGGCTGGTCACCTTGCAAGAAGAGATGACAATAGATGGGGCAAAAGACTAACTGATTGGTGACCATGGGGCAGTAAACGCATTAGGAAAAGACCAGACACAAGATGGAGGGATGATCTAGAAAGATTTGCCAGTAAGACGTTGCAGAGGTTAGCACAATCGAGGTCGTCGTGGAAGGAGACAGGAAAGGCCTTTGTCTTGCAGTGGACACATGATGGCTGCTGATGATGATTAAGTAACCATCTTCTTAATTAAAGCAATGGTTCATTGTTTTTTCATTTTAAAGCCATGTTAATAGGTTTTTCATGATTTAATCCTATGAATTAAATCCAAATCCTCTTCCTAAAAAAACTGTTCTAAAATATCCCTCCACCTTTTTAAATAATTACATTGTAATAAAAATATCGACCGAGGAATGTTGTCTCTTTTCCAGATTATTTTATCATTTGGACGATTACCAGATATATGCAGTTGCGTAGGCTAGAGATTTTGGGCCTGGGGGGAGGGGGCTTGGCTTCTTGAGGGACACCCCCTCTCCAACATAGTGAGATTTGATGAAAAATAAAAATTTGCAATAAATAGACATGCACTATGACTTAATTGATGAAAAACAACCCCAAAAGGCGGGATTATTTCTTATGCAATTCATCTACGTTCAAATATGAGTGGGCGTGCATGATAATTGCCCAATGAACCATTTTTAAAAAGTTGATATTTTAAACAACTTCATTTTTTTACTTTTCTGCTCAGATTCATTTTTCTAGTTTCCTTGTCTCTTCAATCATTTAATTAAGGAAATCATTAAAATTTCATGGGAAAAATAAGCAAATGAATGTACCACCCAGGTGTATCTAAAGATGGGGGGGGGGCTCGGCTCTTTTAGGGGACAGGCCCCTCCAACATTTAGTGAGATTTTGATGGGGAAAAAAAAGGGAAAATTTGCAATAAATAGACCTATACTATCAGTTAATTGGTGAAAAACAATCCCAAAAGGCTGAATTATTATTTAGGCAATTCGTCTGCGTACAATATGTATATCTTTGTTATTGCATAATAATAGTAAAAATGCAGAAGATAATTTATAAAGGTTTTGGGAGCCCCTCCTCCATTGGGTTGCACAGAGGGCGTTTTCAAATCTATGCAGTTTATTTTTATACCTAGCGAAAAAAGTCGGCTTCTTGTGAGACTAAATAGATTTTCCTGTTTTTGTTTATTCTTGTTGTGGTGCATAGGACCACATAGTGGTCTCAGTAGCAAATAGGTTTTTATGGGGTGGTGTTGCTATCCCCACACCCAAAATGGACTACCTTACAATGCTAAAGGGCTGTTTACCCATAGCTGGGGGGAGAAGTGGATTCATCTTTTTCCAAGGTGACTAGTGCTGGTAACTGCTATACCACTCTGCACCTTCCTAAATAGATTTTCCTGTTTTTGTTTATTCTTGTTGTGGTGCATAGGGCCACATAGCGGTTTTAGTAGCAAGTAGGTTTTTATGAGGTGGCGTTGCTAACCCCACACCCAAGATGGACTACCTTACAATGCTAAAGGGCTCCAATTGCCCTGCTGTTTAGAGAAGTGGATTCATGCCTTTTCCAAGGTAACCGCTATGCCACTCCGCACCTTCCTAAATAGATTTTCCTAATGAATATTCATTATATTAATATAAATATTATTATTATTTACTGTACTGTTAATAAAAGTACCAATTTTATTTTATTTTTTATTTTAAAGCATCGTCAATAACTTATAATTTTGATAATTTGACCGTGTGAATCAAAGTTCTGTCAAAAAATGTTCTAAAATATTTTTTGCTTTTAATAAAGATTGTTCCAACCAAGCATAATGGTAACTTTGAGGTTCATGCCTTTTCAAAGAGTTTTGCATGCACCAAATCTTTTTATCCCAAAAGAATTGTCATCCCTTTCCACAGAAACATAACTACTACTTAGGTAAAAAAAAAACAAGCCTTTATTTTACACAACAAATATCTATTTTTCAACATAGTTTCCTCCTTCTTTGTCAATGCACTTAATTCAGTTGTAAATATTGATCATATTGGCCGAACATTATATACAATGTGGTGGGACTTTGGAATAGATTTCCGGAATATGTAGTGCTATCAACAGATGTAAATGATTTTAAGAAGAATTATGATGTTTATTAGACCACTGCAAAAGGTTTAAGGCCCTAGATATTGTATAAATATGATTGTTATATACAAATTGTATACTTTTTTCACACTAAAATAAAATGTAAAAATGTTCTAAAATGGTCATAGGTTTCTTCAGTTTTTAAGTTGGTATGGCTGACTGGGTTATCTATGTATCACGCATACAGGCCTCACCATTGTAGCTACAGGACTTTGGAATAGATGTAAATGTTTTTAAGAAGAATTATGATGTTTACTACACCACCGCAAAGGTTTAAGGCCCTAGATATTGTGTAAATATGATTGTTATGATGTGTGCTTGTATATACAAATTGTATACCTTTTTTCACACTAAAAGGTTTAAAGCCCTAGATATTGTGTAAATATGATTATGTGTTCTTGTATATACAAATTGTATACTTTTTCACACTAAAATGTTTAAAGCCCTAGATATTGTGCAAATATGATTGTTATGATGTGTGCCTGTATATACAAATTGTATACCTTTTTCACATTAAAATAAAATGTTCTAATGTTCTAAAAATAAAAATTTAAGATAAAAATCCAGCTTATTGCTACATAACAGGCTACAGACTTAGTATTCCAACCCTCCTATATAACTCTTATATACATAGGTACATCAATAAGTCTGTAGCAGGTCTATTGTTATAGGCATTATTATTCCCCAAAAGAAGAGGTAGTACTATTCTAAAGCTTTAGTAAGTTCTAATGAAGAACTCTTGTCTCTCACATAAGGTGTAGTGTTTCTTACTTGGAGTGAGTTGACCTAAGCCAACTGAAAATAGGTATGATTCTGCTACTACTATCTGTGTTAGTACCTTCCACCTTACTTACTCCCTTTTCTTTTACCTTCATCTAAGCAACAGTCTTGAAGATGATTTAGCTATCATTTACCTAAATCCATATACGAAAAAACTAGTCCATGCATTCCATACATGCCCTCAACAAATAAAATGTTAAGTAATTTATAAATATGTGTTTTAATAACAAAAAAATTTCTTAAAGCTATGCTTTGTTTCAAGTCATCATAAGACTTACATATACGAGTTTCCGCGTATGATAAGTGCCCAACGAACCATTTTTAAAAAGTTGATATTTTCGTTATTTTTAGAGCTACAATGCTCAGTCTTTTAAAAATTATTTTGAAGCTTTAACACTATGAATCATCATGCAGAGTGTTCAAGCTTCAAAATAAAAAAAATAAACATTCTATCTCTAAAAGTAACAAAAATATCCACTTTTAAAAAATGGTGCATTAGGCGCTTATCATATGCTGCCACTCATACTTATTACTTATAAATACCTAGACTAATGTTTTTAGCATTTACTGTGGGGGAGATAAAAAAAAATATACATATTACGTAGGCATACACTCCTTTCTACTGATATGCATTTAAGTATTTAATTTTGAATAATAATATATTTACTTCTTTGAAAACCTGTGAAGATATCACCGACCTCGTATTATACTTACTAATCACTTTTGTGTGTTGCTTCTTGCTAAGTAGTGTTCTATTTCAGAGTTACTCTACCTTCTTCTTCTTAAAAGTTCTACCCTAGTTCCTGATAATGGTATAGTCTCCTCCAAGTTTGGTGATGTCTGTTGCATCAAGTTTTGGGGAGGAAGGGTGCCATCTCCATTAGGGAATCAGCTTGAAAGGAATTTCTAGGCAGACTTTGTGGAACTTAAACACTGCGTGAATCGGTTCTTGCATCGGTGGTTTTTGTATTTATTGTCAGTTTGGTTGGGTTATGGGAACCGGAGTTCGGACAGCTACCAGCACCTAAAGACATACCAATGCTAGTGGACTAACCAGATATTTATTGATAACGGTGGACCTGCTGATACGTTCTTTGCCAAAGGTGTTTGAAGTTGGTATTTAGAACTTACCTTGTTGAAAAAAAGAGTACGCCTAAAATGCTTAAAAAGTGGATATCGTGGGTAAGTGTACTGTTCTGTATTACAGAGAAAGTTAGTAAACGTAAGATAGATTTTGAAACTCTTAGTGTGGCTATTCGTGTACTTTTTTTTAATTAACTTGAAGTTGTTCTTTTTGAGGTTAATAATGGTATTATTAGTATTGGCAAAGAAACACGTTGGGGAAGAGATACTTTTTATATTATATATTGCACAAATATTCATATGTACCAATTTACTTGCACATTTTAGGGGCAGATCCAGGATTTTGAGTGTGGTGGGGGATGGTCTATTTAAAAAAAAAAATTTTTTATCTCATCAAATATAAATTTTTGTTTTTAAGATTTTTTTTTTTACATTTATGATTACTAGGAATTATTTGAGTTTTTTTTATCTTTATCAAAATATTAAAAAAAATCCTTTTCTTTTAATTGTTCTTTGTGGGAGCAGGGGGTTCCCCGCATCCCCAGGACACCCCTCTCCCCAGGACGCCCCTCTCCCCAGATCTACACCTGCATTTTCCAGCACCAGTTAGGTGAAAGAATCTTTATAATCTAGGATATGTTTTTTTTCTTTTTTAACTTATACTTGCTTTCTAAAGGTGAGCTATATTTATTAAAAACTTACCTGATAAAATATAACCTTGAAGGAGCCTTTTGAAGTCATATTTGGAAAAGAAATGCGTTTCCTGTCTTCTATATTAATATCTTCTACACAGCTAGAGATATGGGGGCCCTGGGTGGCTTGGAGGCTCCCTCCAACATTTAGTGAGATTTGTTATTGTATAATGTCACTAGAAATGCAGTAAGTGAACTACTATTTATAAAGCTTTTAGGGGCCCACTTCCTCAGCTATGCCTATGATCTGCCATAACTTGTTGATACTTTATTATTATTGGATGAAGTAATTGTAACACTTGTATATAAAAACAACTACAATTAAGATGAAGGTAAAAACTAGTCAAATGTAATTAACTAATTGTTCATACTTCTTTGTAAATATAATTACATGATGACTTTTTCTGTGTAGTTTGTACAAACATCCTATAATTTTCATAACAATAGGACTTACATTTTTACTTATTTGAATTATATTTAGAAACATTCCTTTTTATTGTTGTTGTCACTTGGATGTTAATATCTACCATTAAAATTTCAAAATGATTTTAATACAAAAATTTCAAACATCTTTTCCAAGACATTATGAAAAGATTTATTATTATAAATCAATCTTTATTATTTTTTGATTAGTCAAATTTAGTAGAAAAGTGGATTTATTATTAGTTTTACTTTCATGTTTGTTTCTAATTTCATTTAGGTCCATACTTTATACATCTTGAAATATGAGCAGAAAAGTGATTTCATAGTTTTTTTTAATTTAGATTGATATTTGAAAATTATTGAATTTAACTGTGATAGTTAATAACTAAATATTGAATTGAATGTTTAGAGCCTTAAACATGCAATCTATTATATTTGAAAAAACACGTCTATAAAACAAGGGTTAATCTTACAATATATACATGTAGACGAGAGAGTATATATCATTTTAACATAACTAAATTGTTGTATATTAAAATCGGCCATTATTTTTCAAACAACCTAATTTTAAAGAATAATATTTTCTGATATTCACTTTCTTTTAAATCAATTTTCAAATCTTAATTATTGGAAAATTGAAAATAGTTTAATTTTTCTTTAAAGGTAAGAATTTTGGTTTAAAAAACAAACTTGTACAAGGCTGATGATATTAGTGGAATCAAAACAAATATAATTGTTTAATGCAAAAAGGTAGTTTACAATTATGATTTTTTTTTTTTGGGGGGGGTGTTTGTTTTTGTTTTGTGTGTATGTGTGTGGTATCTAAAAGAATTAAGTTTCTCAACTCTTTAAATAAAACTAGACAACCCTGTGAACCGTTGGGCCATCCTTTCAGAAAAAAATTAGTGCAATCTGATGTGAACCTGAATCTTTTACACATTTGCAAATAAATAAATAAGGGAGACTAGTCTATAATTGGATTTAATAGTTATCTACCTTGATAAATTGGTCAATATAATATAGTGAGGAGTTAGTGTGAACACAGACCCCACACTGTTATTATTTTGTAGCAAATTACCCTGATTTGTTTTTGCATTCTTTAAATTAGCACATTTTAGGGGTACTTAATTCAATACGTCTGGCTACAATGCATTGTTTCAGCTACTTCTAGGTCACCTAGATAATTTGTGCGTGTTACAGTTTTCAATGAGCACATGGATACTACACTCTGATCCTAGGCAGAGGGCTGGGCAACAACACTTTGATCCTATGCAGAGCGCACAGATACTCTGATCCATACGTAAATAATCTTGTCATTTTTGACAGGAGGTTCTATGCTAGTCACGGGTGTAAATCCTTTGGAGAAATGTTTCAAGATGAATAATTTGAATGTTTTCTTCTAATTTTACCATCAGAACAAAACAGCTGTAAGATATCAATTCGGGAGCGGCTTAAATAATGAAGAATTCCTCAAGAGTTTTCTTTGGTTCCAATAAGTGTTACCATTTGAAATTATTTATTTCCAAATCTGGTTTTTGTCAAACTACAGTACAGAGTTGACTTTGTTTTCCTACCGTAACAAAAACAAGAACAATCCTCACCAATATGTAAAACCCACTCCCCTACCGTGATTTGAACTCCCGACTAACTGATTGCCAAACTGCTGTCTTACTGACTGAGCTAAATTGACAAGTCTTTAGATAGTAACGAAAATGTATCATACGCACACACAGGCTTATTTCATTCTAATAAATAAATACATTTATATAAATGACCCTGCAGCAGCCAGCCTTGTAACTGTTAATTTATTCATACTAGGGAAGTTAAATGTTAAATCAAAGAGTAACTGCTGATCAAAGTTACTTCCCTTAAACTTTTTGGTAATTTCTTTTTTTTTATTTCTTTAATTCAATTGACAAAAGAGTTCAATTTTTAAAAAAAAATTTGTTGAAGAGATCCACAGCAGTTTACAAGCGGTCTATGAATCTAAGAGTTAAAAATGCTGTCAACAATGATAAGGTTGTTTGAATCGTGTTTTCATTTTATTTAAAACTAATTTTAATTTCACTGTGCAATTATTTCCGTTTTTAATATTTGCCTACATCTAAACAGCATTGGTCACGATCCCACGAGATGCACAGGTCTTAGATAATTGTATTTTATTAAAGTTTTATTGGCAGTTACTTATCAAATGTTTCAGCCATTTTTTTTGTTTTTCCAAGCAAGAGAGCTCTATCTCCTCAAAGCAAACTTGATGAGAATATCATAAATTTGGGTTACCTGTCTCCTCCTGCTGCTAGAGTAAGCTTTGGTAACCTGTCTTCTGCTACTACTACATAAAATGCTGCGAGCTCTTAATGGAAAAGCTATTTGTGAATGTGGTACCTTCTAGCCAAACTGTTACTTGATATTATATTAAATGAGAATTTTACTTTGGCTAAAACTGAAATTTTAATGCACATAGATCATGGAATGGAATCATTTTAATTGTCAGGGTTCTCCTTCAATAAACTAATATATAATTCATAATACATTCTTGATAAATTTTTTAATGTACTGTCTTAATATTAGAAACCATCAACCAAAACTGTCACCAAAACTGTCACCATAGATTTCTTCAGTTTTCAAGTTGGTCCGGATGGCTATGTATGTATCACGCATATAAGCCACACCATGGAGCTAGAGGCCTGAAAATTTAAACATTTACTCCTTATGTCTAGAAAAAACGTTTTTTTTGTTTTTAAAAATTCCCCGCCTAAATAGATTTCAATTTACGGTTTATGCTAAATTGATCCCTAGTTTGAGCCCGCTTGTTTTTTGAAAATTCAGACTTTTTAGAGATTTAACAAAAGGTGAGAAAAGTAACTTATTCATGGATTGCCCCTTTTTTAAATTGATCACCCCCAACACGGCATGCTGCTGAAAGATGTTGGTAACATGCCGGTTTCTATTGCGTGATTAAGCAGAGCTTTTTATTTTGTTGTAAGTGATAGACATGGTGAGTGATAAGCCTTATCCTGCCATGCTGGCTTGTGACATATTTGCAGGGGAGGGGATTTGGGCAATGGGTGTTATTTGACAGTGCCCGGCTCCTCTCCGAGTATCATGTGGCAAGTTGTAATGGGTTACATGGTACCAGCAGCTAGAGTACTCCTGACCCTACACAATCCCATCTTCTCTACTTGCTACCAATATTTGGAATTTTCAAAGTAGAAATAAGTATTTTTCATTATTATTTAAAGATTTTATGACTATTTACCTTCATCTTAATTTTATTAGTAGCTTTTTGTCAGAACTTTTTTGGCTCAGGCCAATTACCCTCCGGCAGTGAGTAAATAGCGTTGATCGGAAAATAAAGAACAAACCGTAGGTGGGATTCGAACCCACATCCCTGTAGCCAGGGGAAGCACCGTTTAACCCGGCCTGCTTTACCTGTTGATATTGGAACTTGAAAGAACCAACAGACAGTATCCCATAGGAATTTTAAATTACATTACAGGCATTAACCCTCTGTTTCTCAGAGTCACAGGTCACATTCCTCCCCTTTTGATCCCAGGTTTCCTCCCCTATTTTGAATTGTCATCTAGTAATTTGTTCACTATTATACATTCAATTATATGTTCCACCCCTGACTGAAGTTCTTAACAGTCTGTGGAACAGTCTCAGTGAGAAAACAGTTACTTCCTAAAATATAAATATTTTCAAAAGTAATCTAAAAAAAAAAACAGTATTTTTTGGGTCTCCCTAGAGCAAGGCCTTTGGGACACTTTTCACATCAAAGGGTCAGAAAGAAGGGAGTTATTTATGCCACAGACTTAAGACCAGTAAAAAAATACAAAACATGTTAAAATAGATCAATCTTTATTATTATTGGATGAAGTATTGTAACGCATCACTTTTATTAAATTTCACTAGTTTTTTACCTTCATCCTAATTTTAGTTGTTTTTTACAACTTATTAATTTGGGCTAATTCGTTGCCATAGGAACAGTGGCTCGAAATAATAAGTTGTATAAAACAACTAAAATTAGGATGAAGGTAAAAACTAGTTAAATTTAATAAAAGTGGTGTGTTACAATACTTCATCCAATAATAATAAAGATTGATTTATAATAATGGCCCGAATTAATAAGTTGTATAAAAACAACTAAAAATTAGCATGAAGGTAAAAACTAGTCAAATTTAATAGAAGTAGTGTGTTAAAATAGCTTATCGATGTCAGAATTGTAAAGTTGGAAACACTAAAACATGACACGTTTAAAATAATGACTAAAAAAGCAATTACCTATAGATTCAGTTATTAATTATCTCAAAATCTAACGACTAAAAGATTACCAGCAAGTAAAAGAACCCTATCTGCAGACTGGAATGATAACCCCTTTTTGCTGGGTTTATATCTACCAGAAATAGAGGTAATAATAGAGTTCCTCCCTGGGGGGCCATGAAGTGTCTCCAGTTTGAGAATCACCTGGTGAAATTGTTATCTTACGATTACTGTGGACATGGCCAGCTAATCTTTTTTTTTTATCATAGCCCTACCCTGCAAGGATAATTTTTAATTGAAGATTTAAAAAAATATTTTTATGACTGAAATTCTTCCCCTTGCTAAATCCCTCCTCTGGGAGCCAAGCCCTAACCTTCAAGCATAATTTTCAATTTAAGATTTAAAAAAATATTTTTATGACTGAAATTCCTCCTCCCCTTAGAAAATCTGTCCCCAGGGAGCCAAGACCTATCCTTCAAGCATAATTTTTAATTTAAGATTTCTTTAAATATTTTTATGACTGAAATTCCTCCCCTTAGAAAAATCCGTCCCCTGGGAGCCAAGACCTATCCTTCAAGCATAATGTTTAATTTAAGATTTCTTTAAATATTTTTATGAATGAAATTCCTCCCCATGCTAAAATTCCTCCCCTTTAGAAAAATCGCTCCCCATGGGAGCCAAATGCCTCCCCTTGAGAATCACTGCAGTAGAATTCCTTCTTGATTTTATCATAGCTTTCTTGTTTACTTGTTTATCCGAGTTCACATTTCTCTGCTTTCCGTACCTGTACCTGACTTCTTACATCCCCCCTCCTCTTTGAGGGGGTGGCTGGAAGGGGGGTTAATGCGAGGCCCAATTCCTTGCTTCACCCCACCCCCTACCAGGTCTCCTTCCTATTTATCCTCATCTTCAAGCTGCTGCCCCTGCCCCATATTATTACTTCATGCATGAAGGATGAAATACTTTCACTAGATGACTTGCTTTCTCTGTCTCTCTCTCTCTATGACTCATCCCCACTGATCATGGGTGTGTGCTGCTATTAGTCTGAGAAGCCCACTTCTATAGTAGCCATCTTTTCTCCCCCCAGCAGCTGCCTTTTTCCCCCCTACCCAGCAACTGCTGTGTGTTTCCCCCTCAATAGCACCTGGTCAGGACCAATTGATTCCAGATGATAGGAGAATATTGAAACAATAATTAATTGCTATGGGCCTTTTTTTTCTTTAACCTTTTTTTTTTTCGTTTTAAAATGAAGAAAATATCAATGGAGTTACAGTTGTTTAGTCAACAAATAAATAGTCGATTAAGATATTTGCCTACTTTTCGGAACTGTTGATCTACTCCTGCATTTATAAAACAAACATAGGAGTTTTATAGAGTAACAATCTCTGTTAATTGCATTTACAGAATACCTTGAATACTGCAGGTTTTGATATAGTACGCTTAAGGTATTGCTGTACAAATTAATGTAACTAAGTATAAGCTTGAACAGTGTGCTTTTGTTTAGTGCAGGTTTTGATGTAGTACGGTTATGGAATTGCTATACAAATTAATGTAACTAAGTTTAAGCTGTCCAAAAAAACATTAAATTATAATAAGACCTTGAACAGTGTGGGTTTTGATGTAGTACGGTTAAGGTAATGCTGTACAAATTAATGTAACTAAGTTTAAACTGAAAACAAAAACACATTAAATTATAATAAGACCTTGACCAGTGCAGCTTTGATTAGTGCAGATTTTCATGTAGTACGGTTAAGGTATTACTATACAAATTAATGTAACTAAGTATAAGCTGACAAAAAAACAGATTACATTATAAAAAGACCCTGAACAGTGCGGCTTTGAACAGTACAGTCAATTTTGGAACAAATTAACCACACTAATCAAGGTTTACCTGAAAATGTGACCCCCATTTCCCCAAACTGACTTTTTATAATTTTTGCATTTTCATTCATTATGAAGTGAGACATCTGCATTAAATGTATATCATGTTTATTCCTGTAGATTCCTTGAGGGGCATAACCAGATATATTAGTCAGCACACTAGGCAGTGCAGTGTCGAGTTTGAAGTTGTTTGGATCAGCAGTTCTCGAGAAATCTAATAAAAATAAAGTTCAAAACATTAAAAATCATAGATCTTTCTTCATAGTTTCTATAGATTATCTCCCTTGACTTCCGCTCTTCAAAATTATTTAAATCTAGATATAAAATGTATGTAAATTGGCAACACTGAAGAGAGGTAACCGAAATACTTTGAAGCCATAGTTTTGTATGACGGAAGGAAAATCATTTTACATGACAATTATGGCAGGAGGCTGCTCCACGCACCATAAAGTCTGTCCTCTTCCAAACAAGCACCTTTGCAACAGCCAATGCCCTAGTCTTATTGAAAGTGGCTAAAGACGAGGATTTCTGCCACAAAAAAAGTATCCACTGGCTTTATAAAGAAGATGGCTATTCGTGAGAACTAAATTAACATTGCAAGTTGTCGTTGTTGTTTCAATAGCAAATAGGTTTTGTACAGGGTGGAGTTTCTAGCCCCACGCCCAACCCTACAACCTTTACCCGGGCTTGGGACCGGCTCTGTCAAACTGCCTTTACATGGCTAAAGGGCTCCAACTTCCCTGCTATTTACCCATAGCTGTGGGAAGAGGTGGATTCATGTCTTTCCCAAGGGCATGAGTGCGAAGTGAATGTAACCAACCTCGGCCGAATTCTGAACTAGGTCTGCTGATTCCATTTTCGTTGCTAATAACTATTACGCCACGTGTTGTCGATTTTAGCAAGTTTCACGCTAAATTCAGTGTGTTTCTTGTTCTGGCAGTGTAAAAAAAAAAAGCTCTAAATTAGCGTGTTTGCTCTTAAACATTTTGGCCATTTTCTGGCTAATTTTAACCATTTTTACCGACTTTTGGCCATCTTTGGCTATTTTAAAAAGATTTGGCACTTTTTGGCAGTCAAACTAGCACGAAAGTATTTTTTGAGTTGGCAACGCTGTCTGTATCTCCGTACAACAACTATTGGTTGCTTTCAAAGGGTTTGTTTGGAACTGTGCCACCATCTTGGCTTCATTTTGCAAATGAATATTTATGAGGATGTTCCACGGCTGTTACAGGCCCACTGATATCAGGGTTTATACAAGACCAACGGGTGAGGGTCTGGCAACTGGAGATAATTCCAGTTTTACGCTGCTGCCTCTTTTTCTCAGCTCTGGGTCTGTGGAAAAGGAGGTCACCTGGGAGACTTTATCTCAAAATATCTCCCTATCAGCAGCTCCTGTTGCCCACTGGCAGTTGTCCGATGCCATAAGAGATGAGGAGGGTCTTTTTTAAGGAGTCCTTGTATCTCTTCCATGCTGCCCTTCTGATTCTTCGCCTCGCCAGTGGACAGTTCACAGAACAGTAGAACGATCGTCTTTCATCCTTGACATTGCTTTCCCAGTGTAGATGAAACTTTTTCCCATAACCTCAAGGCTGGAGGCACTGGTAATCTCAATTTCAGCATTTGTAATGAATTCACTCTAGTGCACGTTGAAAATGATGTGGAAGTAATGCTGATGGAAATGCTCTAGGAGGTGCAGGTGACACTGGTAGATGACCAGGTTTTAACGCCATAAAAGAGGGTACTTGGCACAATTACTTCGTAGACTTTTACTTTTGTGTCTTTCTTGAGGTTTTTATTGCTCCACATTATATATGATATATAATAATGTATATGATATATATAACCAGTGGATTATAATTTATCCAACAATATTAGATTGAAATGACAATTCAGAAGACCTTGTTGTGTACAAATGAGATTTCTTAGTTTATTTTGATGTTTCGCCAGTTCATTTTGGCTTCTTCAGAAAAAGTGATGGAGATACAAGAAATTGTCTATTATATATAGTCCATGTTCATTATTAATCACTAAACCCGCTCACAACCAGACATGTACTATATAGGAAGACTCGAAACTTGTTTATAAAAATATGAGGATATATTTTTATTTCATAAGATACATTGTGTCGTGGTGGAGAATGAAAAGTGGGAGAGAGATAATGAGTCGACAGACTGTTCCCAACAGGGGAACTGGCCCTGTGCTCCCAAGCCCAGCTGCTCTCTGCCTTGCTGAGAGCGTCCTGTGTCTCTCTGTTGTTCCGAGGGCCTCTGCGTTGCTTTTATCGGGTTCGAATGCCCACGCTGACCTTCCAGCCCGCTATCTGCAGTCAGGGTCAATATCCTGTTTATGACTTTTCAACAACCTGGTCTGTCTTCCAGTTCCTGACACCTTGCAGTTTGGGGTTTCGTAGATATCCTGTTTATAACTTTCAACACCCTTGGGGGTTAAATCTGCGGCTGCCCAAATATCCAACACTTATACTGGCCACAAATCATGTCTTTTTTTAATGTCAGATAACTCTGTAAACTATAAATCTATTAATGGTTACTTTAATTTTGAAACAGTAAATATATAACCTTTAAAAAAAAAATTTGTCTGGCGGCATTGAGATGAATCAGAAATATTTAAGATTAAGATTACTCGTTAATGAAGCTGTTAAACCTTTAGCTATCTGTAGCAAGAAGTTTGTCTTGCCACTGCAGGCGACTCCGATCGCCAAACAATAATCTGTTTGAATTTCATAGTTGTGTTGTCATGTCAATTTCAGTCATACATGAACAGACACAAAAATACAGGCTTTCAAAGTTACTGAGTGCACAACATACTGGCACCCTTGAAAAAGAATGCAGAATGCTAAGGTTAAAGACATGCACATAAACAAGTAATATAGAAATAGATTGTATCTACTCGCTTCCCAACAAGAGCAAGATGTGACACAAGGTTGCTTTAACCCATAAGAACCCACTGTGACCAAGTGACATCTAATGAACATCCTGGTGCAGTCACGTGACTGTGTGTCAATTTACCTACCCAGAATCCCACATAATGTTCCTTCAAGTAGAAATGGGTCTGGGTTCTTAAGGGTTAATGTGGGGTTCCGCATACAGGAAGTTAAAAAAATTGCTCCAGTCTCTGTGACTATTGTCGCGAAGGGGTCAGGGTGAGGGCGAGCACGACCCTGCCTTTTTAGTGCAATGGGAAGGTGCTGCCCCGGGGCTTATTGAGCCCTGGAGATTGGGCAAGGTTATTTTTTGAGGCCACAGGACGAATCTTAGGCCTCTGCACTTAGCAATACTGTGCCTCACTCTCAGCCCTCATCAGCTACTGTATTGTTCCAGCGCAAAGCTACTGCGAATGTACTTGAATGTATTGATCTGTATTAAAAGGTAAGGTCAACTGGAATGTCAAGCAAATTGCATAGATAGTTAATTTGTTGAGTAGACAAAGGTCAATTAAACTCATTGTTCCTTGTAAATGCTTCAAGGTCAGAATTAATTTGTTAATTTTTAGTGATAATTATTGTAATTAAAGTTTAGCAGGCCAACTTGTCTCCCTTGGTACTCTTAGGCTAATGAAATATTGGATCATAATCAGAGATTTAATTTCTTTAGCGTGTGGCCTTTCAAATCCTGCAGGATTAATTAACATTAGATGTAAAAGGCCACTTTGGCCTTGAACCTCCCTCTGATGTCTGTTGCATCTGATCAAATTTCAAACAATGAACAGAACTGCTTACGACAAACACCTGAGGGTGCAGTGACTGAAACCTTGTGATAAAAACACCCGAGATGAGGATACAAGTTTAAATGAATCATTGTATAATAATAATAAGGTGGGGAGGACGCGGGGGCACCGTGTATACCTACTTTTTTTGTATGTTCAATGTCTACTAATGGAGACATTACCATATACCTAGTTTCCAAAATCCAGCCTGACCGTATATACCTAGTTCCCCAAACCCAATTCCATCACTGGCTAAATGTAAGAGTATACAGTTTGTACTTACTGCATGAGACGTGAAGAATGGCCATGTTAGTTCATTGTGAATGCAATGGTCACACAGTACACAAGCTCACTCAATGGTGACTAACTGCCGACTGAGTAACCCCATGGTAGAGTGTCTGCACTATAAGGACCCCTGATTGGTCGCCATGTTACATCAAGCTTGTGGAACCGGTTCTGAAGATATTCAAAATGGCTGGATCCTATTTATCCATCATTACGGCCATGTTATGAAATAGCATTCTGTCATATTTTCTGAAGATATTCAAAATGGCTGGATCCTATTTATCCATCATTACGACCATGTTATGAAATATCATTCTGTCATATTTTCTGAAGATATTCAAAATGGCTGGATCCTATTTATCCATCAATACGGCCATGTTATGAAATAGCATTCTGTCATATTTCCCACTGATACAATTGATAATTTATGATTGTTTTCACAATACATAACGACCCGGTGGTGTAGCTTAGCCTGTCATCTGAAGTGTCTCTTCATGAACCGGTTTAGCATCAGGTGGACAGACACCAGGGAAAACGGAGGTAATTGAGGAGGTTACTGCTCTCTTTTACTTCAGACATGAGGATGGGGCAGGGCGATATATTTGCTGGTGGAGTGTGTGTGTGTGTGTGTGTGGGTCCATTCTGAAAGTGATTTATCTGCTTTTTACAATTTCCTTAGAATGCAGGCATGTACTGATCTATTGAAATATTAATTTGAATTCATCAAAAAGGATATTGTTTTATTGGAAAAGGAAATATTAATGTGGCATTTTATTCATATTAGATCTATTAATAATACAATATCACATTAATAATAGTGTTATACATATCAATCGTTTTATTTTTTTTTGCATGGAATTTATTCTTATTAACCTATGATTTTATTTGTAAAGAAATAAATAAAATGACTCCATATCTGAATACCGTATTTCACTATGTGTAATCCACTACCATAGGTAATCCCCCCCATTGAGCTCCAATTTCGAATCAAAAATGCATTACCCCATGTATACAAATATGTATAACAATATTGTTTCTGTAGATACTACGCACTTGGATTTTTAGCTCAAAATAAAAAAAAGACTCCTGCCTACCATAAGATCTTCGTTAGCTCAGTCGGTAGAGCAGAACCTGTGTATAAGATTGCTTCCAGGGTGAACCCAGGTTCGATTCCCGCACAGAGTTCGTTTCCTTATTCACATTTACGATTTAGGCAGCTCGTTTAGCAGTAGCTTACACCGGTGCCGGGCAAATATAGGCTCTCAACTAATAAATGTCATTATAGTTATCATATTTGACTAAGGAAGAATTGATGAAATTATTGGGGTGGATCCAAGAATCTTTTTCGATTGAGAGGAAAAAATTCCAGGATATGTCCTAAAATTTAATAAAAAAAATATCTCTCAATTGAAAAGATCCCTGGATCCACCCCAACATTTCATCAATTCTTCCTTAGCCCATGGCCAACCATTCGACAAAATGTCATTGAAATTGATTGAGAACTTTTGGAGATATTGTTGCATCAACCAATGCAAATTCTATTTCAAATACTGTTAGTGGATTTTTGGTGCATTATAAACCTGACTCAGATATTACCCCTGAAGAAGGCCGAAGAATGGATTGGCCGAAACATTGTGTTAACAACACAAACAACAAGGAGCTCAATCGCTCGAAGAACTATTTAATGACCCTTCTCAAAACCATAGAACAAAAGAAAAAAAAATAGATAAATTTCTTCAGCAAATACTTTTTATTTAATTATTTTTAGTGAAATTTTAAAAGTTCGATTTAGAAGATTAAAAGATTTGGATTATGCTTAATCTTTTGTAATTAATAAATCAATAAATAGGCTTGAATGTAGACTGGGATTTAAAAAATGTCAGTTAGTATGGTATTTTCTATATTTCATTGTCATCAAAATTTTCATCTGCTTTCATTAAATCAAGTCCGGCATAAGGCCTTTATTTATAGGATTTGATTTACAATCACTGGTTTACTAGTCCACTATAAGCAGTGTTCAAATAACTTGAGATAATTTAAATTATTTTGCTGTATTTGTCAGTTTTGATAAAAGCAATGTTAGTCTTATATAGATAAACTATATATACATATTAAACGTACATTTTATATTCTCTTCTTTGAATTTTATTTGACATTTACTTTAGAAACTTGGTTAGATGTGTTATGTCAGTGTTGTTTATTAGACTTCATAGACTGGCATTTGAATAATTATGTTCATATTTAGTCACAAAAACTTACTTAAGGCTCAGGCTAAATGTTATAGTGTGTGTATATACATAATTATAATGAAGCACTATTTAACAAAATATAAAAATAATTTTTCAAATGGCAGTAATCCTAGTAATCAGACATATTTGATTATATATATATATAATATATTTTTAGGGTTTTAGAGTAATATATATTTTTAATTTTAAAAACAATACTGGACATGAATAGTGCTCTGCAGGAGTGCTACCTCTGCTTAGAAGAAAAACTTAATATAATATGCTTCCCAAATGACCATCAAATTTTCAATAAAAAAAATGAATTAGTTGCAAAATGCTGACAGAAAAGAAGAATTCTATTAGCATATTTAAATATGGACACAAGAGAAGTAACTTTAACGATTAAAAAATCTGATTACATAAATACGTGAGTAAATTAACTATTAACACCATTAATAGAACAATTTCATCATTAAACGTGATAAGAACACCAACTACGTTTAGCAAAAGCGTGAAAATTCAGAAGAACAAAATGCTGAAGAAATTATTTATTAAATTTCTTTCAACTGAAGAAACAAATTTGTATTGAGAATACAACTTAAATATATATATTGAGCCTCCTTCGGTTGGAAACAGAGGTCTATTAAATGTCGATGTCGAGCCTGGTCATTACCCAGATGGGTGACCATCAGGGAATACCAGGTTCCGTATGTAGCAACAGGATTGTTCTGCGGCCATCTCAGCC
>VCCN01007239.1:913722-924801 GCA_006491835.1 Architeuthis dux
TAGAAACTATCAACCAAAACTGTCAACGTAGGTTTCTTCAGTCTTTGGCTGGCTGGCTATGTATCAGGCGTACAGTCCCGCTAGTGGGTTGAAAATTTAACCATTTACTCCTTATTATATCTTGAAAAAGTATTTTTTTTGTTTTTTGAAATTTACCCCCCAAATAGATCTTTAGTGGGGGGTTCAAGTTGTAAGTTTATGTTAAACTGGTCCCCCAGATAGGTTTTTGGTGGTTCAATTTCCAATGTAAGTTTGTGTTCGGCAGCATTGATGCTTTTCTTTTTGAAAATCCAGACTTTTTTTAGTGACCAATAAAGGCGAGAGAAGTAACTTATTCATTGATCACCCCATTTCCCAATCTTTTAATTGATCATCCCCAACACAGCATGCTGCTAAAAGACATTGGTTGAGTGACGGTTTCTATTGAGTGACTAACCAGACCCGTTGGTTTGTTTTTGTTTTTTTTAGTTAAAAAATAAACAAACTATTCTGTCTAGCAGTATAAATTTTAGCCTAATCATTCAGATTTATTTGTTTGTGTTTGTCCTTTCAAGGTGAAATAGAATACAGGAATACCTTAAACAGTGCAGTTTTGATTAATGCAGGTTTTGATGTAGTACGGTTAAGGTATTGCTGTACAAATTAATGTAACTAAGTTTAAGCTGAAAACAAAAACATTAAATTATAATAAGATCTTGAATAGTGCAGTTTTAATTTGTGTGGGTTTTCATGTAGCATGGTTAAGGTATTGCTGTACAAATTAATGTAACTAAGTATAAGCTGAAAACAAAAAAACATGTTAAATTATAATAAGACCTTAAATAGTGCAATTTTGAACAGTACAGAAAATTTGATTATTTCAGGTTTTGATTTAGCATGGTTACAGTATTGCTGTACAAATTAATGTAACTAAGTATAAGCTGCAAACAAAAAACACATTAAATAATAATAAGACATAGAACAGTGCAGTCTTGAACAGTATGCAACATTTGGAACAAATTAACCGCACTAATCAAGGTATACCTGTAATCTTAAATTCATCAAATGAACATAAAAGTATGCCGGCCAGACATTAGAGGGCTGTCATGGGTGGGAGGGCTTAGTAATTGGGAATAAAGGAAGGGTGGTAGGAATGCTGCAAAATAGTTTAGCTCCTCAAGTTACCTGTAATAAATTTAGGTACTGTGACTAAAGCCCTAGCGTGAAAGGAATTTCTGTTTGCCTCACCAGAACTATCAGATATACATCTACCTCCTTCTACCCAAGAAGAACATTAAGGCTCAGATTGAACATCCTTTACTTTGCACGTTAATTCATACCAGGAGGGGTGTGTAGCTGGAGATTTGGGGACTTGGCTCCTTGAGGGGCCTCCTATAACATTCAGTGAGATTTATTGTAGTATGTTAGAAATCGTCCCACCTCATCAGCTACACACCGGGGAGGAGGCTTTTTTTTGTATTGTCTGAAATGTCTTTGTTTTATATGATATCAGAAGTCTGTGATCATAGATATCATTTCTATTATGATATCTCTGTGAATTATTTGCTACCAAGTTCAGAAACCTATGGAAATAAACTAAGTGAGGAAAACAAAAGATACAGCCCATCATCACTTTTTTAAGATGTGATATGTTCTTAAATATGACTGGGTCGAAGGAAATTGTATTTAAGATTGTTGTCTAATAAAAACATGGTTCTTTTGATTAAAATTCATCAATGCTAAAGCCTCCCTAAAATTTTGTATGAGCAGCAGATGTAATCTTGATGTTCGTTACTCCTTTATTTTTTTAATAAAATAGAATTTTTTACATTAAAAAAAATTGATATTTAAACACTGTTGTTTTCAACCCTTTCAAACCTACAGGGTATATATATCTCAGCAGGCATAGAAACCTTTTTCAAGACTCACCTTTTAAGGTGCTTAATGCCTGAATTAAAATGTCTTGGCAGACTTCTAAAAGAGATCTACGGGACACATATATCCCAGCAGTCATAGAAACCTTGGGATATACCGTATTTAACAGCATATAAGAGTCTTCTTACCCATAAAATGGCTCAAAAAGTCAACATAACCTTCGTTGTCCAATCCCACATTAGCCAGAGCTTGAGCATGGGTTAAAAAAACTGGGTGAAAAATGAGAGGGATTCAGAGAAATGTTTTTTTTTTCTTCTTAATATTCCTTGCTGAAATAATAGGGATCTTATAGGCCATAAAATGTGGTATATGTCCCAGGGGTCTTGAAGGGGGTTAAGTCATTAATTTGATTGTACTGACCATGAGTAGGATTTTCCTTTGTAACTTGAATGTGTCTACTTAATATGTCTGCTTAAGTAGACTGGATTAGCTTTGTTATGCAGATTAAGACAGATTATCATTTACAATCCAAACCTGGATTAACATCTGGCAGTTAATTTTGTGCCTTTTTTTCCCTCGTTATCCCCAAGAGGTTTAGTTGAGGTGATATAATTTCCTATACTACTAAATAGTGTTCAGAATCAAATCCTGCATCCCATATTCTTTATCCCTTTTTTAACTCTTAAATTAATTTTTTTAAATGATTGTCATTATCAAGGGAAATAACTCCTGATTAAAATTATCTCTCTTTGACCATTTGGTGAATTTTTTTTATTGTTTTCCTCTTCAATTCACAGAAGAGTTCCATTATTTTTAATTCTATTCATTGAAGAGTTCTACTGTCAATTACAAGCAGTCCATAAATTTAGGAGTTGAAATAAAATTTAAACCAAAAAGCAAACATATTTATCAGTTTGATGAATACTAGTCAATTATTCTTATTAGAGTATTCACCTGGTGTCAAAGATGATATTTTTTCCACTGAAATAAGTTTTACCATGCACATACTTGCCAAGGTTTAGAAATTCTCAGGAGGGAGATTTTTCTAAAATTTTAGAAGTTCTAAAACAGCTATTTCATTGTATTGAAAACCTATCTTAACATAATTTTAGAAGTTCTAAAACAGCTATTTCATTGTATTGAAAACCTATCTTAACATAATTTTACAAGCTCTAAAACAGCTATTTCATTGTATTGAAAACCTATCTTAACATAATTTTAGAAGCTCTAAAACAGCTATTTCAGTGTATTGAAAACCTATCTTAACATAATTTTAAACCGAGATAATCAACAAAATGCGGGAGACTTGGTAGGTCTGCAAATAGGAGGGAAAACATTTTTACAGGCATATTCTTTTCAATGCGGGAGATTCGTAAATTCATTACATGCAGGGGTTGGGAGACAGCGAGAGTCTCCCGTGAAATGCAGGAGACTTGCTAGGTCTGCATGCATTGTAGAGGCCAAAGGTTACGTTTTTCTTAGGCCTATCCTAACCCCAGAGGAAGGTGAACTAAACAGTGATCTGAATTACTGTATATGACCTCTGAATGAAGTGTATAAATTATACTTAGTACAAAATACTAAATAAATAAATTATCATAAATAATTTTTAAAATATATGTAATCGTAAAAATTCATTACTGTAGACAAAGCCAATGGACTAGTGATTTAGATTTTGCATATCAATATTACCGATATTTTCATTCTTCTCAAATGACCTTGACTTAAAGGGAACGTTATTTAATGACAAAAGAAGTAATACTACCCTATGTCAAAAGGGTTTATTGGCAAATCTTATGATAATGAGACTATCAAACATTCACGCACCAATTGTTTTGGTTGTGTTCAGTTGTTCTGTGATGAAACGTGTTGCATTCAGTCGGCAACACCAGCCAGGCAGCAGTGACAATTGGTTTCTACAGTTTTAAACATAGAACTTGATGTTCAAAGAACTTTATCAAAATTTTCTCAAGTTAAAATTGGGGTACGTACTTGAGGTGATAGCGTCCTCAACACCAGGAAATATGGTATATCTTATCTATATAAGCACTCTTGATGGCTGATTTGGTTTTATCCTAATTTTAATGATAATAATTGCCTAATCAGAAATTTGGCTGTGATAATTTCAAAGCAGGAGATGAATTTATCTATTCATGCACTTACTGTTTGACATCAGCAGTATTTGGAGGCCCTCACTGGAGATCAAGTGACAGCAAGTCTCCTACTGTTACAGCACTGTCATCGGCGTATGCAAGCTCTTTGGTTAAGGGCTTGATTTGTCCAAAATTTGACACAGGTTTTGCACAAATTACACTGATTTGCCCGAAATTTAACACTGTTCTCACTCAATATTTTGGCTGATTTCAGTAATGCTTTTGTGTGATTGATTTCAGTATTTATTATATCATGTCTAGTATTATCATGAAATCTTTTATTTTTGCATTTCAGAAAGGAAATACAGCGCTACACATTGCATCCCTCGCAGGACATGAGGAAATTGTCAAAATCCTTGTGCAGAATGGAGCCAAAGTCAATGTTCAATCCATGGTTCGTCTGAAATATCTTTTATCTACTTATGTATTTATTACTGCTTGTGCGACTGAATATTTATTCTATTTTGAGTTGAAATTTTAAAGGAAAAATCTTTCAATGAATTAAATGCTTCCATGTTTCAATGAATTAAATGCTTCCATGTTCATACTTTAAAGATGTGATACCAATTGTTCTTATTTCAGACTGGGTTTACTCCATTGTACATGGCAGCCCAAGAGGGCCATTCTGAAGTGGTAAAGTTTCTTCTGGATAATGGGGCTAGCCAGAGTCTTGCCACTGTGGTAAGAATTTCAACTTATTTTACATAAAAATTAATTTCTCTCTCCACTTTATTGTAAAAATATTCATTATAAATCAATCTTTATTATTATTGGATGAAGTATTGTAACAGACCACTTTTTATTAAATTTGACTAGTTTTTACCTTCATCCTAATTTTAGTTGTTTTTATACAACTTAATTTTGGCCATTATTATAAATCAATCTTTATTATTATTGGATGAAGTATTGTAACATACCATTAAAAAAAAATTAAAGTTGACTAGTTTTTACCTTCATCCAAATCTTGTAACATGTTATAGTGACATGGGACAATAAAAACATCCAAAACTTGTAACATGTTAATGTTATCAAAAACAAAGGAAAAACAGATGTTTTTAAGACACTGATGTTAAATGTCACTACTACTACAATTCAATACAAGAGGCATTTGACCTAATTCAAAACTAACTTACAAAGAGTTTATTGGAATGAAACCCCATCTTAACTCAGAGAATACCTGTATTTCATTTGTTTATTATAGAATATCTTTTTTTTAAATAGATTTTAAAGATTTATTTTTAACATTTTTGTGTGTTTTATCTTTTTTAATTTTTACCTCCTGACATTTCATCTTGGAGTATATTTTTTGTTTTATAAATCAAGAATAATAAAAAGATGTTTTTCTTTTTTCGCTATAAACCTATAAATAAAGCTCTAAATACAGTGCAAGCATCCATAATTTTCCAGATTTCATCCCTAAAGCTAGAAAGCCATTGCATTAAAACATGCATATGCAGTCTAGAAAGCTTTGTAGCTTCAAACACTGGAGATGTTACAGAAAAAAAAGGGCGGGGTACAAAAATAGTTGTTTGTTTTTTTTTAATATAGAAGTTTCTTATTTATATAAGTTTACATTTACACAAGTCTTACAGTCTCAAAACTTCAGGGTGTTACTATGATAAATGTTTTTTAAAACTAAATATCTTTCCTACAGAAATGTTTTAATGTTCTGTTTTGGTTTATTTCATTGTCATGTATGTCAATTTGTCACTAATACTTTTAATAAGAGATGTTTAGATGGATTTATGTTTTACCCATAATTAGATCTTATATTATAGATATAATTAATTTCTTGTGGGGATCATCAGTTGTTGCCATGGGACTGTTTCGGGGATATATATACAATATATATTTATTTATATAGTTGAAATCCTCACTAGCAAGTGGAGAAGAATTGTTTCTGCTTAATACCAGCCATAAAATCTCCACATTTAGCTCAGAAATAGCTAAAATTGTAACCGTGGTTGTTGCCACTGATGTTGCGAAATTAGTGCTGCTGGTGTAAGAAGTTCAGAATAGACTCCGTCTTGCTCTGAAATATAATGGGATGACCAAATATTGTTGGTTCAATCCAAAATCAAAAGTTATTTCATAAAAGTATTAACTGACAATGTTCTGAAAATAATAAAGTATAAAAAATAAAGATAATCCCATAAGGGGTTGAATACCCAGGATAATCCATTAAGGGGTTGAATACCCAGGATAATCCATTGATGGATTGAATACTCGGGATAATCTATTGAGGGGTTGAATACTTGGGATAATCCATTAAGGTGTTGAATATTCAGATAATCGATTAGGATGCCCCCTCCCGTCAGCAATGAGTAAATAGTAGGGCAGCCTGGCTATCTAGCTATGGTTGGTAACCAGTCTAGGTGACAGACAACTCTGATTCTAAACCAGCCTGAATAGAGATGGGCTCTGTCAGGCTATCTCGTCCTTGATACACCTTTGATGAATTCATCTGTGGTGCCCGAATGCACTGGGTTACAGGATTTTGAAAAGAAAACAAATCCATTAATAGGGGGTTACTGTTTGCTCATTAACAGGTCCGAATGTTAATATTGATGGGGGCCCTGTGCATAACATTTCTTGGGGGCCCTTCTGTTTTTGTATTTAGTTATTATTTCAGAACAAAGCAAAACAAAAATGAAATATGTCATGATGTTTAATTAACCCATAAGAACCTAGACCCATTTCTACTTGAAGGAACATTGTGTGGGATTCTGGGTTGGCAAATTGACACACAGTCACGTGACTGCACCACATTATATGTCACTTAGTACACTTCTTGAGTTAAAATCAAGGATAAGATATAATATTATATAAGAGACTGCAGATCAATTAAATTGTATGTGACACCGTTGTCAAGGTGGTTTCTTAAGGGTTAAACCTAATGCCCTTTATGGATCCGTAATCTATCTCTATATAACATAATAAATCCTCAAACAAGTTTAATCAAGACATTTTACTTTTTTACCCTAAAAAAATACAAAAAATATGAAATACTTTTCAAGACGTATTCTTTAGGGGTTGGGCCCTCAAACCTTGGGGCCCTGTGCAGCTGCCTTGTTTACACTGCCTTAAGTACAGCCATGCTCATTATTAAAAACAAAAATGTGTTTTTTATTTCTTGTTTATTGATCATAAAGATTGTATTTAAAATGGGCTGTAGGTTTTAATTGTTGTATGTTGTGTGATTGTTATTTTTCCAGGATGGTTTCACTCCCCTTGCTGTAGCATTGCAGCAAGGACATGACAAAGTTGTGGCAGTTTTGCTGGAACATGACACCAAAGGCAAAGTACGTCTCCCTGCTTTACACATAGCTGCCAAAAAAGATGACATTGGATCTGCGAACCTCTTACTTCAAAATGATCACAACGCTGATAGTACCACCAAGGTAAGTGGGATTTGAACAAAAAGATTATATATATATGATGTACAATAGGATAAAGGTTATCCGATATAGTGATGCTAGTTAAAGACAATGTGGAGAGAATTTATTTAATACCTTAACTTGTTTAGACATATTAGGTCGTTTTCAAAAGGAAATCAGAAAAAGTGATGTGTCACGTCTGCATGGACCGAGGTTTCTATCTGAATGAAGGTTTTTAGTAGTGAGTTTGTGGTAAATCTCTCTGTCTTGTGAGAAACACAGAAACACTCACACACACACGTAATAAGTTGAAACATGTTAAGGTATTAAATAAATTTCTTGCAAATTATTCTGAGTCTCCACATTGTCTTTTCCTGGCATCATATATAGATAGATATTATTTTTCTCACTCTAATCAATCTTCTAACAAAACACCCCAAAAAACTAATCATTTAAATTCTCATTAACTAAAATAATTAAAACACAGATTTAGGGTTTATCCTATTCTTAGAAAATACAGAGTATTCTCTCTCTGTATATGCATGTAATAAAAGAACATTTGGTGCTTGTGTTGTACGTTTGGTACCCAAATTTCGCTCATTCCAAAAGGTCACAATTTTGGCTGACACTGGTGACCTCAGCTACTACGTCATGCTGTATAATTTAAATATAAAACACTTGGAATATCAAAACAAAACAATTCAGGTGCTTCCGACTTGTTTTGTGAACATTTTCTGAATGTTTTTTTTTCAAAATAAAGTATAATTTAGTAACAGTACATACATTGATTTGAAAAGTATTTTTTTTAAAAATAAATACTGTTTTAAAACAAAACGATAACAGAGTAATCTAATGATAATTTTCTTACTTGTTTAATGTTTTGTGAACATTTTTTGTTCAAACGAAATAATGTAACAAAACAAAACATGTGTATAATTTAATAAAATTATTATTTTAAAAAACCCACCTTTTTCAAAGTATGTAATTTTATTAAATTATACTTCGTTTTGAAAAAAAAAAAAGTTCACAAAACAAGTCAGAAGCGCCCAAATTGTTTTGTTAAATATTCCACATGTTTTATATTCAAATTATTCAGCATGACATAGTAGCTGACGTCACCGGTGTCTCCTTTTGGAATGAGGTCTCAAATGAGTCACAAACACCGAAAATTTTAGTTTAAATATAAACATTAATAATAATTGACATTTATATGTGTTGGAAAGAATGTAATATATAAAACAAATTTGTTTTTACTATTTATCAATGATTAAGGTTTGTGTTTTCTTTTTTAGCTTACTTCTGTCAATTTTAGTGAAAAAATGTGTAAAATCAGTTTTCTTAAAATAGAAATATCTAAAATTGCTAACTACCACTAAACTATTTCAATTATTTCCAATGAGCTATTCCTGACAATTCATATACCATATTTCCCCGGCGTCGAAGACACTCCGACCTCAAGGACACACCCCAGTTTTGATTTGCAAATTTGGGAAAATAAAAATAGGATAGGCCTATGAAAAAAGGATAGGGTAAATTTTCAAGACTTATTTGAGGGTTAAAAAATAGCATCTTGAGGGAAATATGGTAACCCATCCACAGGAATTAAGCTGAATACAAACCCTCCCTTGCACAGGTTTGGATGAATTTTTTTTTCTGGGGTTAGTAGAATTAATCTAAATCTTTGCAAAATTTGAACTTGCCAGATCCTTGGTTTTAAAGTTTAGACCTTTCTAATCCCGACTGAATAAAATCTGACTTGATTATAAGTGATTAAATTGCCTGTATCAATCGGATTATAGATCGTAGACTAGATGAACTGTTTCAAGTCTGTGATTTGGTCTGCCCAAATCCATAATTCAAATATTACGACCTGAAGATTTGTGGAAGGATTAGGTTAATGCTTAAGACTGATTAACATTCCTACATTTAAGAGAAATACTAACTCGTATGTCTAACTCTTAAATTCATGGACTGCTTGTAACCGCTTTTAATTGACAGTGGAACTCTTCAATGAATAGAATTTAAAAAAATAATGGAACTCTTCTGGGAATTGAATAGAAAAGTTTTCTTTTTAAATTCACCTAATGCTCAAAGTGGGATAATTTTGAACAGGAGTTATTTCCCGTCATAATGACATTCGTTTTTTGTTTTTTTTTAATGATTTTAAGAGTTAAACTATAATCATAAATCACATTTAGATGAGTTTAACCCAATATAATTTAAAATTAAAATAATTCTTAAAAAAATAAAATAGGTTTCAATTGAAAACCATTTCATTGATGAAATTTTAAGAACAAGTTAATAAAAGATCTAACATAGTGATATTTTAAGGGGTGAGGGGTCATTTGTCCCTTTTGTCCTATAGTAGTTGCGCTACAAATTTTCCTAGAACCCAAAATTTTGGCTGAATACAAAAACATTATCAGTTTGTATTTTTGAAATGTTCAAATCTCAACAAAACCTGAAAAATTTATGCTTTGATTAATATAAATCTTTTTCTTTTTCTTTTATTATGTACCAGTTAATGCCCGTGAAAAAATTCAAAGATATATTTTAATTTCTATGAGATGATTTTTTTAGAAACGAAACTACTGAACTCATTTGAGTCAATGAGCCCATTGTTTCAAATTGTGGGTAGGAGATACTTTTTTCAGCCAGATTGGTATCATTGTACAGACAGAAAAACAGAAAAATTCCATGTAGATTACAAACAAAGAAACAAACAGAAAAAGTCACACTGTTCATTATATACATAGATATGCTAAATCTCTAGTTAACTCTTAAATTCATGGACAGCTTGACACCGGTGCTATTCACTGTGAAACTCTTTTGTGATTGGAATAAAAAAAATAATGGAACTCTTCTATCAAAAGAATAGAAAAACTTTTTTAAAAATTTACCTAAAATTCAAAAAGAGGTAACTTTAAGCAGTAGTTATTTCCATTGAAATTTAAATTAAAATTTTTTATATGAATTTGAGAGTTAATTCTATAAGAATAAATTAAAATCAGATTTTGCCTTAATTTTCATTTACTTTACATAAAAAAATGATATATATATCTATATATATATACTTACATAGATACATAATGGAATCAAAAGGCATGCAAATTACTAACAAGCGTTCAGCTTCCTCTTCCTGGTTTACTAATGAATACTTACACTTGCCTTCCCAGGTAGATGTTAAGGCAAAGCATGCTCCCTAATTTTTTTCAAAAGATTTAAAAAAGAAAAAAAAAAGTATTCTTCCCAAATTAGTGCGATGAATACACACAAGAATATCATGAATTACCTAATATTGTTTGTGTGCTTCGATTCCTCTGTTCCCTCTTCAGCTGTTTGGCTAGATATGTAAATATATACACCAGTGTGTGAAAAGTATCAAATATTGTTAAGTTCCGATATTGTATTCATTTTGACTACTTTTTACCTTCATCTTAATGTTTCGTTTTATCACAAAATTAAGATGAAGGTAAAAAGTAGTCAAAATGAATACAATATTGGGTCTAATACTTCATCTATAAATAAAAATAAGTGAAAAATAAATAAATAATTTTAAAAAAATGGTACTTCATCATTATTTGCATGCCACTGATCCGTTCCGCTTTTTGCATGTTAACTCCTCAGGCTGCTATTCATTACTATCAAACCGAAGAAATGCTTTTTAATGCTATTAAGGAGTACATCGCTGAAGG
>VCCN01007239.1:925883-940211 GCA_006491835.1 Architeuthis dux
TAACGAGTCAGTTTATAAACCACTAAATTATGGTTCAAACCATGGTTTGAAACTGAATCTAAGAACTTCAGTGGCAGATCGACAAACTAATGGTTTTTTATACATTCGGTTCAACAAGTCAGTTTATAAACAACTGAACTATGGTTCAAACCATGGTTTGAAACTGAATCATAGAACTAGTGGCAAATCCACAAACTAATGGTTTTTATACATTCGGTTCAACAAGTCAGTTTATAAACCACTAAATTATGATTCAAACTGCAGTTTGAAACCGAATTGAAGAACTCTAGTGGCAGACCCACAAACTAATAACGGTAGATACAAAATGTGCCTGACCTTGGGAGTTGCCTGACCCCAGAGTGCCGATTTAGAGAGATACAACCTGTACTGTATTTCAGCAGTACTTTTTATCCCTGCCACATGATAATGAAATATTTTGATGCAAAAACAATCCCTGCTACATATTAATGAAATTTTTCGATTTAAATCTATTCCTTGCCACTTCTTAATATTACTAGTTCTCAAACATTAATGAAACGTATGGCAAGGAGTTTGTTTATGTTTGAGAACTAGTAGTATCACGAAGTTGCAGGGAATGGCAGGGATTAAAAGTACTGATTCTCTTTGTAAATTTGTAACTTCTCACCATGAACTTTGTCCACAAACCGGTGGTATTAGAACCTGAAGTGTGATTAAGGTGATTCATGGTTGGTTGTTGTGGATAAGGTGATGATGCTTATTTTATTTTCTCCTGCATGCCCTGCAGAGTGGAGGGTTGGTTAATGACACCACTAAGGTTGGTATTTGGAGCCCACAGTGTTGATTCCTTTTTTTTCCTTCTCCGTCCTTTGGAATGTTGTACCCTTTGTTCACTACTTATAAAATCCTCTTTTTTGCGCATGACATATCCTTTTTTTTTTTTTTTTTTTTTTTTTTTTTTCTATTTCCTATTGCTTAAATATTTTAGTAGTTGAATAGTTTTAAGTTTTTTGCATTTGAAACTCAGGAAATTTACAATTATTTTTCCAGAAGAATTTGATGATCGTGATAATTTTTGTGCCTAATCTGTTTCTACCTTCATATGAATCATTTCAACATCATCATCGTCATCATCATTATTATCATAATATAATTGCATTATTTCTTTTTTCATCAAAATAATTTGCTTGTAATATTATTCAAAATTCTTAGATGAAGCATTATCAATTATTATTAATTTTTGACTAGTGTTTCTTTCATTTTATTTCTGCTGCTTTTTATTGCAACTCTTATACGATCCTTAGAAATAAGGGATAATAAAGAATAAGCCTCTGGCAAGATTCAAACTCAAATCCCTTTTCCTCAGGAAGCCCGACTATCCGGGACAGCAAATTCTTTTGATTAGATGAGGGTTATTCATTATTATCAATCTGCACGGCTTACTTGCGACTATAGAATGACAGTCTGAGAGTTGGCATAAAGGCAACAGAAATAAGATGGAAAATAAATGCTAGTCAAAAATCAATGAGAATTGTTAGTTTGCTCGTGTTTTGTTTAATATACAGCCATTTCATAAGTTTACAAATACAGGTATCCCCCGCATTCTGAAAGTTCGCTTTGCGCCACTTTTTCACTTTTATGAAAAAAAGGTAAAAAGCATAAATAGCGTTAACTATAGAGGCAGCGCGCACCCTGTTCGTTTCTCCCCTACACTCCTGTACCTCCCACCACCTCAACCTCCGACGACTCTGCTTAACATCCTATCATCACCGTATTTTTGGTCTGGGAACGCTCAAATTTTTCTTCCCCCCCCATATAAATGAATGGTAATTGCCTCTTTTTATTTTTTTGCCTCACCCCATTTCATCTTACCAAATCTTATTTTTATAGAAACGCTATACTTTTGGATAGTAGGAGAAACCTGTATCATCTCATTCAATGATGTACATAATTTTACAAGCCACATTCATCATTTCAGACAATGGGCTTCATTTAGAAAATTGGAAAATAATTGTTGAATTCACTGTGTTTGTTTTTCATTTTCATTTTTAGTTTTCTACGTGTATGCACTTGCAAACGTCACGTGCACGCATACATACACATACACACACTCACACTCAGACACACCTTAATAAAAATGACACTGCTTTCTCATCTACATACAGCAAGGTAGTCAGAGACTCTTCTGTACACTGTATTTCATTAAACATTCTATTCATCATCAGTGTATTCATGACTGTTGTATTAACATTTTAGTAATCATTTCTTCATGCCTATAAAATGCTTTAACCATTTTTTCTCTCATTGGGTAAATAATCCTGGTCATTACAGTTTCCATTTCTACGATAATCTCTAAACGATTTCATAGACCTTTTCAACTCTTAAATTCATGGACCACTTGTAACCGCTTATAATTGACAGTGGAACTCTTTAATGAGTAGAATTAAAAATAATAGAGCTCTTTGAATTGAGTTTTAAAAACATTGAAAAAAAATTCACATAATGGTCGAAGGGTGATAAATTCAATCAGGAGTTATTTCCCTTGATACATTTTCCTTCAAAGATGTTATGAATTTAAGAGTTAAGTCTATTACTTTGTCTCCTCAAATCTACTTTTCCTTTTAATCTCTTTATTCTAACTTTTAACTACATTGTCTATAGCTTTGAGAAGAGTCATTAACATTCAACCTTTTTTCCGGACAGTTGAAGTTCTTCCTATCCTTGATGTTGTCGATACACCATCTCGGCTGATCCATTTTTGGATTGGCTGACACCTTGCGTTCACAACAACCTAGGATGGAAAGAAGAGATTTGATTGGCTGAAAAAAAAGTTGAAAAGCTTACTACTTATTTTACTGCATGTTTCAATATATTAAAAAACATAGATATTTGTCAGAATAACGTAGCCACATTTGTAGTTTATTATTAGAATTGTTGATTAATGCTTAGTTTAGAACAGTGGTTCCCAACCTATGTCATTCCTCACTTTTCCCAATAAGATTACTAGTATTCCCCCCTTACATTTATTAAGCTGCAACAAAGCATAATTTCAAATAATAACTTTATTTTACGTATAATTAGACAGCTTCATACTAAGAATTAGTTTAATTTTATAATTGTACAGCTGCTGCTGTGTATTTGTTACTCAACGAAAGCAAGTGAAAACAATTAGAAATTCCAATTTATTAAAAATAAGAATTCTGATATCGTAACTGATGTACATATCAATGTCATCTCTGTTCTTGTTTTTTACTACTAGTTCTTTGATTTGTTGGTCTATTAATGAGAGAGCACATCTTAAATCATTCTCAACTTGGAGCTTATTTCGAGACTTCGACTTGATAGATAGAAGTGCAGAAAACCCTATCTCTAGACTGGACTTTTATTTTTACCTAATAGTCTTATTCGTCCCTTGGACTACACAAATTCCCCTCCGGTTGGGAACCACTGGTTTAGAACTATATTTGATATACTTGGTTGCACTGTAGATTTTCTTAGTATAGAAACAAGACGCTGTGTTGCACATGATTATAATTTGTTTGTCTTGGTCCGCAAGAAATGTTCACAGTACATTCTTAACAGAAATGTACTAATTTAATAATTTTTTGTCAGAATTTCTGAGATGAGAATTATCATTATTATACACAGATTTACTTGGACTAGTGTCCTCCATCTTGTTGTTCTAGTCACAACATTTTGATTCAGTTTGAAATTCCCAGAAGGTTACCGACTACGACACACACCCGAAGAATGCCAGAGCGTACAACAGCTGAAACGTTGTGACTATAACAAAAAAGATGAGGACACTAGTCCAAGTAAATCTATGTATAATGATGAAATGTTCTAGTTTTTTGAGTTGATCGTGTTTTGTTTTCATGACTAAACTTACTGAAACACTTTTCAGTTTATTTATTGACTATATTCTCAACTGCTGATGTCTTGGTGGAACATTTTCTCAGTGGTTCCCAACCTTTCTCAAATCATGGCACCCTTAGTGGATACAAAATTTTGTACGCATACAACAGTGGGGTCCAAAGATTTAAGACAAACAAGGTTATTTCCCTTGGATACACTGACATAGACGAAAATGTTTCCTTTCTAAAAAATTGTTTTAGATTGTGCAAGATGAGGTTAGAAAACAACAAAAAAGAGAAAGATGAAAGTGCGTATCAAGTAAAAATATTTCATATAGTTCATTGCAAATAAATTTCCTTTTATTTAAGAATGATTATTTTCATCTATGTCTGAGTATTCAAGGGAAATAACTTTATTGTCTTGAATCTTTGGATCCCACTGTTGTATGTGTACTAAAGATTTTTCATAGTCAGAAAATACTGAACGATTGCATATACGTTCATGTTGTTAGATAAAAATGAATAATGAATCCATTAATTTAGATTCCGAAAAAAGTTACATATATTACTAATTGGGATTTATATACGACAACTAGGTACCGAGAATGTTCGACACAGTTCTAGAACAATCAAGAATATAAACCTTGTCTATATCGACTGAGCGCCATCTAGTGTGGAAACGGTGAAGTTCAACACTAGAGCGACAGTCATTCACGATATGCCAGTTAGATGTTGCTTCCTATCATTGTGACCGTGCACAAGTGCATTGAATTATGATTGCCTGGAATTATTAAAATTTTTTAGGGAGCAAACCGCAGCACCCTGGGGTGCTGCAGCTCACTCTTTGGGAATCACTGCTTTAACCTACAATTTAGAAACATAATAGTTTTAAGGAACTTTGTGCCAACAAATTGTGCCTGTATAGCAGGGTTGCCAGATTGGGCTACAAAGGGAGTTAATCCAAGCTTTATCTTAGAGTCTTACACAAAACAAGCATTGCAATAGCCTCAAGAAGCTGGTATTGAACCTCTGCCTCCAGACATTATTATTTTTTGAAAATTCCCAAACTTTTAGAGAGGTGGGTTCGATTTACAATGTAAGTATAATGCTAAACTGAACCATTACTCTGTGTCCATTAGGTTAGCTAAACCAAATCATTATCTTTTTGTTTAACCATATAAAGTAGACATCTAGCAGAAAATCGCATGCATAGGGCGGGTTTTCAACTAGTATTAATAATAGAGAGGAGTCATAGATATGTTTTGAGTTATGTATATGAAATAAGCTTTTGAGTAAAGGTCTGTTGAAAAGGAAAATACTTTTGATCAGGGCTGTGGAGTCAGTACACAAAACCCTTGACTCCGACCCCTCAACAAAACAAAAATACTCTTGATACACTCTAATATTTGATCTTTATCTTAACTCTTTTTTGACAACTGCTTATTCTGCTTCCATTCTTGTTAAAATTTGGATCATGGTTTTTTTCTTCTGACAAAATTTTGCAATGTGTTGTCATTTCAGTCTTTATATAACTTTAGTTATATGATATATTCTTTCTTTTTCATTCATTTTCTCTCTCGTCTCATTCTTTTTTTCCTTTCCAAATTTAAGTTTTGTTCTTGCCTGGTATTATCTATTTGCATGAATATTTCTAAGTTTTAACATTTCTGTAAATGTATATGCAAGCAGCTATTTTATCAAGTAAGTGCCCAAACAAGAAAATGTCCACTTCTTCACTCTCAGCCACTACAAGAGGCCACAGAAAGTCGCAGATACAGGAGGCATCAGGAATTAGAAGACATTGCGTCTCTTCTAGACTTGCAAGGGCCTATCAGAAAAAAACATAAATCCTAAAAACTTAAACACCTTTAAAAACAACTTGAAATAACGAATCCCAAACAAATTTGATTTTAAATTTACGTACTAATCTTTCTGTGTCAAAAATCTAGATTTACTAAGTCGATTAGTCAAAAAATAGTTAGGGCCTCTAGGCCATCAGACACAGAAAAGAAACCTCGACCACAGAAGGGCCTATTACCAAACTATAAATTGGTAACTGCCCTAGTTGAGGTAAGCATTGAGTTACACATAATATGAGACAAATATGTTATACTTATCTATTCATCTATCTGATCTATTCTGAAATTTACCCTTTGAACAAATTCTGAAGGTAGATTAACTCTCCTGAGGATGCTGCAAGACTTCATATCCCAATTCTCTAAGCTTAGACACTGTCAGCTGCGAGACCCACTTTCAAGGAGCATTTCATTCAGTTCATGTGGGACCCATTTTTCCAAATGTTCAACCTCTCCTATTGCTTTGAGATGACGTGATATGGTTGCTGTTGAAGTCCCAAAGTCTCCAGAAATCTCTCAATCTGTTGTTTGCTGATCGTTGACCTAAACTTATTGAACCAATGCTGAACAGTTCGTACTGTAGTTGTGTTCACTCGAAATGCTTTATTGACATTATTAGCAGCTTGAGCAGCATTATGTTCTCGATCTGTTGTTCATGGATCGTTAGCCACTGCTGTCAATAAGTCTTCATCATTAAGAACAGGTTTGGGCCTCCCTAGAGGTTTATTATTGGTATCCATATTTCCAGATCTAAACATATTGAACCAATGCTGAACAGTTCACAGTTGTGTTCACTCCAAATGCTTTGTTGACATTATCAGCAGCTTGAGCAGCATTATGCCCTTATTTGAAATTGTACTTGAAAATTAGTCTAACTTCTTGGTTAGACACCTTTGCTGTTAAAGGCACAAAAAGACCTCCAATAAGAATGGGTTATTAAAAAGAAATGCAATTGTATTAGTAAATCTTTCACTTTTAGCATTATTCTTTGTGATGTAAAAAACATTTCATGTGTAACAATCTAATATCTAACTATCCTTAGTTTAATAGCTTTAATGCTGTAACTTCATTTTTATATATGAGTGGAAGCAATATGTTTGATATATATATATATAAACGGTAACATGATCTGACTATATTATATCAGGACTTTGTTTGATTACATTATTCCTTAATATTGTCACTTGATAATAAGTGTCAAAAAGATATCTCAGCTATTTAAGGTATATACCGACAGCTGTTTTAGTGCTTATAGGTGGCTTGCACATACCTAACAGCTCTGCCATTAGTACCTATAAGTTCGCTATAATATAATAATGTCTTATTCTATAACTTATTAATCTGATAGTTCATCCACATTTCTGCTCTGACAATTTAGCAGAAGACAATTCAGCACACGTCAGTTCAGCACAACGACCAGCAAAAACAAACAATGGAGTTAAAAATATTCGTTGAAATATAAAAATAAAATTATTTTTTGAGTTTGCATCTACTAGAGTTTATCGGCTCAATTTCCATAGTCGTTAGTCACTAACTTCGCTATTGCTGAATGAGTTTTAAAAAAAAACTATTTTAAATTAATAAAGGGTTGCACAAAAACAGTAAGCTAAAATGTGTGCAACAGTACCATCCTAGAGTTGCCAAATAAGATTAATATGAGTTGCTGAATTATCTTTGGATTGCGTTGAATTGTCTTTGTCCGGAACTGTCATGCGCTGATTTGTCGCAACATCTTATTAATTTCTTATGTTACATTACATTTTTCTGTATGTCATCTTAAACATTACTTCATTTCAATATTTATTACTGAACATCATCATATTTCATAATCTGTATCATTAGAGTTAAGTTACATTGTTATCATTATTTTCATATATATATATATATATATATATATATATATATATATATATATATATATATATACATACATATAACACTCATCCTGCAGTTAATGTTTACTTAGTAATTGATATTACAAAAATTGAAATTTGAAATATTTCTGTTTTAATTTTCTTTCATAAAAAATCAACTATTTTTTTTTTATATAAGTTTTTTATGTACATGTTTAATATTTTTAACTTTGGATGCATTTGTGATTTTTATCTTTTTTTAACTCTTAATTTCATGGACCGCTTGAAACCACTGCGAATTACAGTGGAACTCTTCTGTGAATTGAATTTTAAAAAATGGAACTCTTTTGTGAATAGAATTTAAAAAAAAAAAAAATTTCACCTGAAAGTCATAGGGAAGTAACTTTGATAATAAGTTATTCCCCTTTAAAATTAAATTAAATTTTTCTCATATGAATTTAAGAGTTAAATCTTTTATAGTAATTTTTCCACTCACTGTTATTTGCTTAGAATCATATCTGTTTCATTTACTTATATTCTTACAGAGTGGTTTCACTCCATTACATATTGCTGCTCATTACGGCAATGTCAACGTTGGAACCCTTCTCATCCAAAGAGGTGCAGATGTCAACTACAAAGCAAAGGTAAACACATTCATCAATTAACGTTTCCACTACTTTACCTGTTAAGTACCAAACATAGTTAATTAATCAACGTCCCCCATTTTGAAATTTGTGCCTTGTCTTCATTTGCTGCTGTGATTAATACCTGCTTTCCAGCGATGCTATTTAGTCTTGGGGAATCCCGATTGTTTTTAAATCTAGAGATAAGAAAGTGATGATTGTCAATATGTTACATACAAAGAAAGATAACACTGTTAGCTTTCTTTGTTAATGATCAGTAGTGGAACTCTCCTGTTAGGGAGTCCTCTTTCTGATATTTTACTCTGTTCAAACAGTTTAGCGGTTGGTGACCCTTCGCCTGAGACAAGTGTAATACAAGTGAATTTTGGAGACCCCGAAGTGTATGCGTTATATTGTGTTATTCCAAATTGATGTAGTTTAGACTACTGATCACAGCTGGTTGGAGATGGTGTTAATATTATTAACATACCTGGCATTAAAATTCTGTTTTCTTCTTCATTGAAGTCACATGCTTTAACTACAAGATAATATTCTACCTCTACTCAGATGTGTTATTCTTAAAAGACATTCTTTGTCCAAGAGGAGCCTCTATGAACTCTTACGAAATTCTAGACTAATCTTGTAAAACCACATTTTTATATTCAATTTAAATGAGATTCAATATCTTTTGACAAAATAGGGGAGGCAGGGATAAAACTTTTATAGATTTTATATATGTATATAGGTACACAATCTCTTTTTAATACAATCTAACAATGGAAATTCTTTATTGAAGAAAATTGAGTATTACAAAAATTCATCGAGTTTAACAAATTTAAGAGTAGCTACATCTAGACTTTTTCATGATGCTATGATACAATCAATGTTTCAAGGCTTGTATTAACATCTTCAGTGTCAACATGGATTGGTCTATCTTCAAATCCTTGATTGTTCTCATTGCTGGAGGTTGTACTTGAAATTCTGAAAACTAGAAAGCTCTGAAAACTGAACATTTTTGATATGGATGTTGTCTATACACCAAAGCTTGTGTTTGGCGCCAAACATGATCCAACGCAACCCATGCCCAACCAAGGTCATCTCGTTTACTTCTGCTGCACTCAACCAGGCCTTGTAGAGCACAACAGAAGTGACTATTCTGAGATGGCCATGGCTCAACCCATGCCAAGCAGTTGTGTCTCAGTGCTCCTATTGGTCAGATGTGCCTCCGTGCTCCTACTGGTCAGATGTGCCTCTGCTGCTCACTTAAAAAGAGCTGCAGATTCCCCTTTACTGGTGAAAAGCAGAAAAAGAAGCATTTGTCATTATCACTACAGTACCTGTACTACCATTCCAAAATCTATATGTATACATACACATGTGTTTGTGGTTTATTAACTTAAGATTTATATTTTTATTATTTGATGTAATTCTGTGTATTATCTGCTATATATGTGATTTTCTCTTTTCAGAACAACATCACTCCCCTCCACGTGGCATCACGCTGGGGCAAGTCAAATATGGTCACTTTACTTTTAGATCATGAAGCAGTTATTGAAGAAAGAACTCGGGTAGGTGTACTGGAGTTTTTAAAAAAACAAACACTTACTCAGAAATTTAAAGCTTTCTATTGACTTATATCCATATGTAATCAGGTTAGAATGGTTAGTAACGAGGGAGTGATCAATCGGATATAAATTTCAAAGGAGTGACACGAATATCACTGTAATGAAGTGACAATGTAAAATGCTTTTGAATCAATTATACTGTTTCAGAAGTAATTCTGAAACATAAAATTGAACAATGATCAACTCATTGCTTCTGAAGCATACACAGCCTATCCAAAACCTTAAATAAGTTGTCTACTTTCAATTGTGTTCATGCTCTCAGTTGGAGCAGGTGCAGTTGGAGCTTTCCAACTTTTTTTTCACTTAGAGGTAAATAACTCTAACCCCAACTGTTTAGTATGTCACCCCTGTGATACAGTATTAATGTCACTCCTTTGTCATGTCAAGGAAGGTAGGCAGGCCCATTCCACTGGTGCAACACAATCTTCCAATCCTCCATTCCCCTCCTTACATTTAACCTTAGTAATTAAGCCAGATATATGAACCATGAATATCAATAATCTGGATATATGAACTGTGACTATCAATAATCTGGATATATGAACCATGAATACCAATAATCTGGATATATAAACCATGAATACCAATAATCTGGATATATAAACCATGAAATCTATAACCCAGATATATGAACCATGAATATCTATAACCCAGATATATGAACCATGGATATCTATAACCCAGATATATGAACCATGGATATCTATAACCCAGATATATGAACCATGGATATCTATAACCCGGATATATGAACCATGGATATCTATAACCCGAATATATGAACCATGGATATCTATAACCCAGATATCAATAATCTGGATATATGAAATATATATAATAAAAAATAATGTTTTCTTTTTTTCCCTGCAGGATGGACTAACACCATTACATTGTGCGGCTAGAAGTGGTCACGAAAATGTCGTTGACCTGCTCTTGGAACGAGGAGCACCCTTCTCAGCAAAAACTAAAGTTAGTATCTTTTTATGAAATATTCCCTTTTTTCAAACTCGTTAAGAAATGAGAGAAATACTTAACAAAGATATGTGCCGAATAACAATCATTATTTTACTGAATTTGTCTTGGTAAAAAACTTATAATTTATAATAAAAAATTAATACCTTTATTTTTGGTTATAACCTACATATAGTTGCTCTTATTCAACTTTATTTGATTATCATTGTATTTTAAAAGGAATTTTTACATTTTATTTCTTTTGCCAATGTTATATATTTTCCCTTTTATCTTCAGAATGGGTTGACTCCTTTGCATATGGCTGCACAAGGCGACCATGTTGACTGTGCACGACTGCTACTTTATCACAAGGCACCAGTTGATGATGTCACTGTTGTAAGTAAACCAGTATTCCTTTACCAACTTTTGTTCAGACAATCTATTCACTTCTTCCCTTCCTTGGTGTTGACACAACGTTTTGGCTGATTCATTCTACTGCCTTCTTCAGGTGTAATATGAAATATCTGTAAGAAAGAGTCTCTTTTATCGATCTCTTTCTCCAGTGATGCAAAAAAAATAAATAAATAAATAAATATAGTATCAAACAGAAAATTTAAACGTTAACTGTAACATTTGTAAGTAAGTTATTCTATTTTAACAACACATGAAGTACGGCTTGTTCCATAGTTTTAACTTGGAAAAGTTCTCGTTTTCTTTCTTTGTTAAACAAATTCCGTCTCGTGTCTCTGTTGAGCAGAGAAGAAAATTATGGTCATTAACTCTTAAAGTCCTAAAGACCATGAAGCCGCACGTAAACAAACATGGCCGAAAATCCTAAAACGCACAAGGCTGTACAAGTCTTTCTTGCAATACAGCCAATTTTCACAACAATCTGCCCACAAGTAAAGACACTATAAACGTTTGAATAAACACACCATTTTTAGCTATTTTCTGCACAATCATTACAGGACTGGGCTTTGGATTTAGAAAACTTTCAACAGGATGTTAGGAGTTAATATACCAACTGGAACAATTTGAAAAAGGAATCCAATATTCTTTTTTAAAAAAAATGAATTCTCTTGAAATTTTCAAGAACTGTATTCTTTATATTTCATTATAGCATCAATTTAAAACAGTATATACAGAGGAAGTCGTTTATTATAATAAAGAATAATGTTATCAAATAATTCTGTCAGTCCAAAACACTTTATTTAAAATGAATTACAAATTAAAATATTTATATTAATCATCATAAAGATTTTTTATTATGTAAAGTTGTTTAAAACAATGAATTCAATAGCATAACAAAGAATGTAAATTGTCCCAATTTTTATATCCTTTTGATTAATGTTATCAGCCGGTTATTGTTATCATAAAGACCCTGTCCCAAAGTGATCACAATAAGCTGCTTCCTCTGTATTATGATTTATTTTTTTTGTTTTATAGTTTTCAAAATATATGAATATTTTTTTAAGTACCTTCTCTGTATTTTAAATACCCCATCACCATTTCAAAATAAGTATTGGAAAACATCTTTTTTTCCACTTTTTAGACAACCAGTCAATAAATTATTTTCTAATTATTTATTTTTTCAGGACTACTTAACTCCTCTGCATGTGGCGGCCCATTGTGGCAATGTTAAAACAGCTAAATTACTTCTGGACAGAAAAAGTGATCCGAATGCAAGAGCCCTGGTATGTGGATCAGACATTTTGTTCATTCTTCTTGAGTTTTATCATTTAAAAATAAATACATTTTGAAAATTGCCTGATATTTTCTTTCATCTCTGCATTTTGCCTTTCATAAGCAACTTTTTGTCGGGTTCCATCTTTAAATTGCCTGGTATTAAATTGTTGTTAATTCTTCTTCAGAACGGCTTTACACCTTTGCACATTGCATGCAAGAAGAACCGCATCAAGGTGGTCGAACTACTTCTCAAGTATGGCGCTTCCATTGAAGCCACTACTGAGGTAAGTCCCTGTTTTAACGCTAAAATTCACGAACCGCTTGAAACCGTTCCTAAACACATTGGAACTCTTCAATGAATAGAATTAACAAAATGGAACTCTTTTGTGAATTGAATTAAAAAAATATAAATAATTTACCTATTAGTGCAAGCAAGTAACTTTGATCAGAAGTCAATCCCCTTGATTTTAGATTTGAAATTTTTATATGAATTTATGAGTTAAGACTGCACTTAAAGTAAAGTGGGCAAGTCGCACTTCACCGTAAAACTACACTGCTCAGGCTGGAGGTTTACTCTGCACATTGGCCCCGCCGTTTATGGTCAAAGTCGCAAGACTCTATTTTTTTAAAAAACAACCTTTCACCAAAGTCACAAGACTCTATTTTTTGGAATTTTAAACTGATTTTGTCATTATATGACCCATCAAGGGTTGATGTGCCGCTAAACAGATCAATCAATCAATCCTGATCGAAGGCTCCTATATGGTGCTGGAATTCATATAATAAAAAGTAACAATAATAAGATGGAATAAAACTAGTAGTAAAATAATAATAAAACTGAATTGTTGGCTAACAAACAACTTAACCTGTTTTGTTTTATTTTCAGTCTGGTCTTACCCCTCTACATGTTGCATCCTTCATGGGTCATATGAACATCAGCATCTACCTGATTCAACACAATGCCAATCCTGATTACCCTACAGTTCGAGGAGAAACTGCATTACATCTGGCTGCCCGGGCCAACCAAACTGACATTATTCGGATCCTTCTCAGAAATGGAGCCACAGTAGATGCAAAAGCAAGAGTAAGTAAATCTTAAAAATTATTTGAACAAACAAAATTTAAACAAAACAACAAAAATAGTATTTTGGAATGAACAAAATTAAAAAAATTATTGGAACAACAAAATTTACAAATGAAGTGAAATCTATTCTGTCTTGATTTAAAACGTTATTTTATTTTTGATTTCAGGAACAACAAACTCCATTGCATATCGCTGCCAGACTCGGTAACGTAGACAATGTGGTTCTACTTTTGCAACATGGTGCTAGTCCAAATGCTACCACTAAGGACCTGTACACTCCACTGCACATTGCTGCCAAAGAGGGACATGAAGAAGTTGCTGCAGCACTATTAGACCAAGGTGCTGACCATAGCCTTACCACGAAGGTAGGTATTCCCGCTACTACAGAATGTCCACTCCTTGTTAATCATCGCTACCCACAACACTGGTTTGTTGCTGGGTTTAGGCTATTCATGTGTTCGATATTTAGGCAGCTGTGGGCGGGGGTCTCAGATTTGACCCCAACAGGTGTTGAAAGTCATAAACAGGATATCGACCAAAACACAAACAGGACTAGAAACAAACACACTAGGTGTTCAAAAGTCATAAACAGGTTATTGATGAACCTTGACCTGCAGGTGGAAGACTGGAAAACCAGCGTGGGCGTTCGAACCCCATAAGAGCGACAGAGTGCCTAGGCTAGGGAAGACACAAGACCAATTTCCCTGTTAAGAAAAGTCTGTCGGCTCTCACCATCTCTCTCCCACTCTTCATTCTCTGCCACAGCATGATGCACTTGATGCAATAAAAATATATCATCATATTTTTATAAACTAAG
>VCCN01007239.1:963353-979769 GCA_006491835.1 Architeuthis dux
ATATGGATAGATATGAGTCCCAGTGAGAAGTAGTCCTCCAAATACATTTGTAAACCATTCGTCTTAGAGTCTGACATATACAGTATTGAATAAAAATATTATTAAACATTTTAAAAAAATTATTTTAATTAAAAACTCAATCAGTATTTATCCCTTAAACTATCTTTATATTCAACCTATACCTTTTTTAAAATATTAATCACAGAAAAATGAATGAGTCTATATTCATTTTATCAGACAAGTCTATATACTTATAATGTAAAGGCCCTGTCGGCTGGAGCCTAGAAATTTGCCGACTGTATTCCCTGCAGAGGAGTAAGACCCCCCCCTCCTAAACAGGGGCCACCTGTTTTGTTATCAAAGTCGCAAGACTCTATTTTAAAAAAAAATAACTGTTGACCAAAGTCGCAAGACTCTATTATAAAAAATAACTGTTCAACAAAGTTGCAAGACTCTATTTTAAAAAAAATAACCATTCATCAAAGTCTCAAGACTCTATTTAAAAGAAAATAACCTTTCACCAAAGTCGCAAGACTCTAGTTAAGGAAAAGTAACCTTTCACCAAAGTCGCAATACTCTATTTTAAAAAATTAACCTTTGAAACTATACTCAAAAATATAAATAAACATTCGATATACATACCTTGACAACAAACTGTCCACAAAAATGTGCCTACAATAATTTGCCTACATAAATTATGTATTCAAAAAAACAAAAACAAAAAACTGAATCCGACACTCAATGACCGATCAAGGGTCGATGTGCCATTAAACAAAACAATCAATGAATCCTTATAATGTAAATATATATTTGTTTTTCTTCTCAGAATGGCCAAACAGCTCTGTCCATTGCACAACGCTTGGGCTACATTTCGGTGGTTGATACCCTAAAAACTATTACAGAGGTGACGGAGACTTTACCAACAAGTGAAGACAAATACAAAGTGGTAGCACCTGAAACGATGCAAGAAACGATGCTCTCAGATTCGGAAGATGAAGGTCAGTTAATAATACCTTTTACCTGCAGATTTATTTTTTAAATTAAAAAGTCTTATCGCAGTCTCTTTCGTTCATCATCTTCAATAACACTTCTCCAATTTTCTGAAAATGTTTTGTCACCTTATATTATTTTTTCCTTCTCATTCTAATCAACAAAAATGCTTCATCGAATCTCCATTTTGAAATTTAAGTAAATGTTCATTTTTTTTTTTGTCACAAGTCAAATATAATGAATATTTTTTTCTTAATAGTCTTTTAGTGACATCTTTTTGGGTTAGTTAAGTAAAATAAATAATATAAACTTCAAAATGACTAAAACTAACATTTATTTTAGTTTTTCTAAGACATTGCTCCTCTTTTACGGAGAGCTTCATCAAAGTGAACTACTAGATTTTTTTCGATCTTCATGATATTTAATATCATCAAACGCGACATGAATCCATTATGGAGATCGAAAAAATCGAGGCGTTCACTTTGGTGAAACTCTCCATCAAAGAGGAACGAAATATTAGAAAAACTAAAACAAACGTTAGTTTTAGCAATTTTGATGTTTATATCATTTATTTCTTAATAAAGTTGTCTGGATGTCTTAGTACTAATTTACGTACTAATTCTTCGTCTGTAATTTTATACATATAGACAGTGATGCTGACTACTTTATTAGTCATCTTTGTAGTTAAGAGTTTAGAAGTATCTTGACTGGAAAAAAAAAATCATTTGATTTCAGTCTGTACAGTATGTGTAATATGTTCTCTACCTTTAATGGAAAACCCCCCAAAAAGATGAAGGTTACGTTTTCATATTTCTTCAATTAATGTGAAATGTCAGGAAAAATCAGAGACATGACCAATTCTAAATACAACAAAGTGCTGGTAACATTTCTCTTTGAATCTGATGTAGTTGAGTAATGCTTTGTTGTTTGGATTGGTCTACTGATTAAGATTAACGAGTCAGAATTGGTTTTGGTGAATTCCTTTATAAAATTCAAGATGTAATGTTTATATATATGTATGTTAAGTCAATAAGTAATGTATGTATATTTTAAATCAATAAACATGCCAAAGCAAGCTCCCAGCAGCCCCCATTCCATTTCCGGTCCCAGAAAACGCAGACCGGAAGTGGGAACGGGAAAGTCTCAGTTCTTAACAGGCGAACAGCCCTGTCACATGTGTTTTCTTGTTCCGTCGTCTTTTCTTAACATGCTTAAACACGGTTACGAATCAGATGCATTCTAATCTCACACAGCTAGAACAGAAAGACTAACAAAGCGAACGGAGGCACTAAACACAACAAGAACGTTACACAAGAGACCATTAATCTTTTGTATCTTGGAGAAAATCCCAAATGAATTTTGTCAGTTTTATGAAATCAATGTACATTTAGAAGAAAAAAAAGGCAGCTTGAGTAAATATTTAAGGATGTAATGAGGGATGGGGGTGCTGATATTCAAGGGAAGCAACTTGTTTACATGATTGCTGTCCCTTGTTTTATAAAAAAACAACAACATTGGACTAATATGCGCACCTCAGCTCTATTGGTATATGCTTCAAAACACAATTGATATTGGGTAGTGACTTGAAACATAAAAAAATAAAAAAGTGTATGTCATTTTCATTTCATCTTCATCAGTTTTTATATCAAAATTTCACCCTGCATGGTCTCCTATTATTTTTGTTAAGTATTATCAATAAGGTATTTATACACCACCCCATGAGAGAAGAATGTGATACACAGTCGAGTTTAGTATGGGGACCTACACACATATGTGTCTAAGCGTCCGTCTCTTAAGAGACAACTCCCAATGGAGTATATATCCGGTGACGAATCGAACCCAGGACCTTCTGCGTGTGAGGCAGACGTGCTGACCATTACACCATCCAAGTGAATATATGTGTGGGTAGGGACAAAAATTGTCTTGGTTTTGTTTTGGTATGCCCCTACGCCTTTTAGTGCAATGGGCAGGTGCTGCCTAGGGGAGCAGATCCCTTGGAACTAGACATGATTTTCATATCACCCCCGGTCACAAATGATCCCGGAAGGTAGGGGAGCAGGGCCAGAAACCACAATCAAAAGGAACCAATCCTTAAAAGTGCCACTGAATAATGAGAACTTCAAACTCTTACACTGTTTATAGGTATTCATAAAATTTACCATGTTTATAGGGATTCATCAAATTTAAACTTTATTGTGAAAATGAAACCTGCACGATACATATTTACGATGACACCCAAAGATTATTGGAAAATCTGCTCAGTGAAATTTTGAGATTTGCAAAAATAATAAGTAACTGAGGATGTTATTTCTAGATATTCATTTACCTGAACATCATTTCATAAAAAACAAGGGATCATGTTTAGATCAGGCACCCTGAAAATTGTTGAATCGAAAAGGGATACATTTTGCCTCAACACTAAAATAAAATGCAATTTTGTATATCAATATATTTCATATATGCCGTCATTTTTGACGGCACGGTTAAACTAATATTGTAAATAGTTTTCATAGAAACTAGTATATTTCTTCTATATCATTAACTTATTAGGTCTCTAAAATAAAATATTTTAATGCTAGCATAGTACCCATCAAAAATGACGGGATTATTTATGTTTATGTGTGGATAAATTATTGGTGCAACACACTCTTCTGACCCCCATTTACCTCCATTTGACTTTGTGTAGTACAACTACGTACTGGAGGTATACAAACGCGAAGGCAGGCAAGTAAGTAAAGCTGCTATCAGCAGGAGCCGTTCAACCTGCGCCTGCTGCTTGCTTGGTCGGTTGCTAACTTATGACAACATCATTCAATATCCAAGCAGCGTAAAGTTGGCCTAATGGATACGCTACTTGCCTGCCTACCTCTGGGTTGGATGTTCAAATTACAGCAGGGTTTCGTTAATTTTATATATCAGTTTGCTTTAGCATGACGGAAAGGAACAAGCAAACAAACAAACAAAAAAATGACAATAGCTTTTATATAAAATGAGATATTTGCTTTTAATGCACTCTTATTGCCAACATTTTATGATCTATACTTTAAAAAGATTTAAATCTACTTAATTATGTTTTTCGCTATGGCCTGAAATTCGCATTTTGCAAACTTTCTTTGGTACATTAAGTTTTATTTTTTGGAGCTGCACATATTTGCATGTCAATTTTATTATCCTGCCGTGCATCATTTTTTCTAAGTTCCTTTTCTTTTCAGAAAAAAAAAAGAAGGAATGATACATTCACACCCTTATAATAATATATATAATAATTTTACTTTCTCCAAAGAAGAAAGATATTATTGCTAATTAAGAGATTGATATTTACCTATTTGGCACTTTTTTTGTTATCTCTACTCCACTCATATTCAGTAGTTACTGCCTGTGTTAATCATAGTAAAAACTAGCATTCCAAGGGAAATTATGAATCACTGCCACTCATCAAAATTTGGGCTGTGATCACTAAAAAAATGTCTGAATTTTCAAAGAACCAGCGGGCACAAACTAGTGACCAATTTAGCATAAGCTTACATTGAAAATTGAACCCCGCACTAACACCCTGTTTTGGAGATGAATTTTCAAAAAACAAAAGCATTTTCCCTACTTATTGAGGGGAGTGTGTGTGAGTACAAAATTTCAAGTTTCTACTATGAACCGTTACATCTGGGAAAAGTCTGGGTACATAGATACATATAAATGTGTGAACACGTGAATAACTTAAACCTTTGGTAGCGGTGATTAATAGTTTATTACGAGTAACTAATAATGTTGTAATTCAATATAGAAAGATTATACAAAACAATTTGCCCTGACTGACTAACCCTAACCCCTTAACCCTAACCCTCAATAACAAGATAATAACAGCCAAGTTGCTGAAATTTCCATAATTAGAAATAGTCATCCAAAACTATCACCATATGTTTCTTCAATTTTAAAGAGTATGGCTGGCTGACTATGTAGCTCATGTACAAACCACAGCAATGGAGCTAGAGGGCTGAAAATTTAAACATTTACTCCATATTATGCCTCGAAGAAACATTTCTTTTTTCTACCCCTTTCTCAATGGGTTTTTAGTGGGGGGTTCTATTTACAATGTAAGATTTTGCAAAATCGGTTCCTTAATTTGTGTCCTGCAGCGTTCACTCTTGTTTTTTGAAAATTCAAACTTTGGTTTTAGTGATCACAGCCCAACAAAAGGCAAGAGAAGTAACTTATTCATTGATAACCCCTTCTTCCAACTTTTTAATTGATTACCCTCAACATAGCATATATGTGTGACGGTGATTCATAATTTCCCTTGTAATGCTAGTTTTTACTATGATCAACAAGTGAGCTTAACCCCTTGAGTGGCGTACAGATAACAAAGAAATATCCCTATTTGTATTTTATCAAACACCATCTCTTTGAATCTACAAATTTTAATGCCTCAATTTAGAATCAAGTTGAACTCTTCATCAACTCAGATGCAGATATAACTCAGTTATGCTCTAAAATAAGGCTGTAAATTCAAATGGATGTTTACATGAAAATATTGCTACATCTGATAAAATTTTGTTAATTTTATAGATATTGTAAAGATGCAAGTTGTATGTAAGTTGTAAGCATGATCCATCCAACCTAGATTGAAAATGGAGTTATGGGCCCTGTTGAGCCACGCATACCCTTATAAGCAGGCGGCCATTTGCAATCGAGGTTGGATGGATTGTACTTACAACTTACATATGATTTGCGTCTTTATAGATATGTCAATAATGATAGGAATGGTTAAAACCTTCTAGGATTATAATATATGTTGTACATAACTGTATGATATTTGTGTTAGTGTAGCATTTATTTATAAAGATGAAAATTTACAAATATTTATGGAATAAAACTAAAAGGTTTTGAGCTGTTTTGTATAGAAATGTTTCTAAATGTTTCTCCTTTTTAAAACTTCTACTTACATAATGACAAAAATAAGACTTAACTTGTGGTTGCATAGTGTATATTAATATAGATAAAATTTATCAAGTAGTATTTGTAGGGGAAAAATAAACCCTATGTTAGAACTAATATGAATTCGGTTCACATACAATAGTGGCGTCCAACGATTAAGACAAAAAAGTTATTCCCCTTGAATTAATTTTAACATACACAAAAATAATCCCTTGAAATCATGAAAATTGGATACAAACTGTTCTAAAATCTCATCTAGATGTTGTATTTACAAACACTAGCGACTAAAATAAATCTTAAAGGATGTTCCTGAAGTTGAAATTGGCCCTGTTTGGAGTATATTGCTCTGCACTTATATAAATTAACCCGAAAGAGACCAGCCTCGCAAATTGAGGCTGACCAAAAACAGCGATGTTCGAAAACAACAAATAAGAGAAAGACTAAAGTGTGTATCAAGTAAAAGACAAAACTTCATAAAGCTCCTCGCAAATAAATTTCCTTTTATTTAAGACTATTTCAAAGTCAAAACTAAGTAAATTCTTGGAGTAAACAATTTTAAAACAAAGATCATAACCGACATGGTTGTTCGACAGTTTTGTGTCATGTGACTAAAATTATTTTAATACAAAACAATTAAATAACAATAATTTGATAAACAATTTTATACAAAGTTATTTTATAATTTATTTTAGTAGTTTATTTTAATACTACATTGTAGCTAGTAAATCTAACTAGCAACAGACTGTTCAAACAAAAACTTCAGAAATTCAAGAGAAAGATTTCAAAATAAAAATGTTGTAAGGAATTTGTTTGTGTATGTCTGGCTTTGAAAATTTAAAATGAATTCATTCAAGGGGAATATCTTTTTGTCTTAATCATTGGACCCCACTATTGTATGTGTACCCAATTAGAAATATATATAGAGGAAATCACTTATTGTGATCACTTTAAATAAAGTCTTTGAGACCAAATGATTTTGATAACAATAACTGTTTAATGACATTATCTGTGATTATAATACAGTATCACCCATAAATAAGTACACTCCTACCACTTTTTAATAGAAAGTTAATTTTCTTCTAAACCAAATATAGCTGGATTTTATTATTTCTAGTGGAACATTACACCATCAAAACGGATATTAATCAGGTATTATTTATGACCAAACTATACAGCATTGTAACTCTGTTGCCATCCAAAGATGAGTACATCACTACGAAAAAATATTTTTGGCAACAGTTCCAATGCTGTAGAGTTTGGTTATAAATAATACCTGATAATATCTGTTTTGATTGTGTAATCTTCCATTATAAATAATAAAATCCTGCTATGTTTGGTTTAGAAGACAGTTAACTTTCTATTAGAAAACGGTAGGGGTGTACTTATTTATGGGTGATACTGTAAGTGGCTTTCTCTGTATAATCTTTAATTCTATTTTGTTGATGTTCAATTTGACCCTTTGAAATTAAGCCTCACTGATATTCCTACCTAATTGAGTCAGTGCATAGTTTAATCAATCTAGAAGGAAATTCTTGAAGAATCCTTGAAAGGTAAAGCATTGACTATTCTAAATTCAAGGTTGTCGAAAGTGTGGCACAGTTCATTCACACACAAGCTCTTTAGACAGAGGTACATTTGTTTGCTTAAGCCATGAGATGCTGACCCCGCGTGTTTGCAGCATTTTCCCATTTCTGAAAAGTAGCTTAATAAGACCCTAGTTATTTATATTTTTTTTTTAATGCTGCCTTAGGGGATGATCTCATGCCTCAGTCACCTATGTTCGGAAAGCCCTTGTCAGAGCAACATGTTTATTTGCCTTATTACGAGGGACAAACACTTCATATGCGTAAGTCTGAGTCGATTTGGTCTGCCTCCGCATGGAAACATTATGACCACTGCTGCAGCTATGTTGCATGTCTTTTCCAGAAGACTTTGTTTTGTACTTTTGAACTATCCAATTCTTCAGTGCATGGCCGAAAAATTGTCATTGTCCAATTTATGATATTACACTTTCTGACATGGGCTTCTTGTGGCAATACTTACGTGTGGGTGTGCTTATTGCCAAATCTAGGTTTTGTTTTTTTTAAATTTAAATTTTCATTATAGCTTCACAGGCTTCAGCTACATACTGTATATGCTGGTGTATAAGACGTTCATTTAATTTTTTAAAAATATACAAATATTACACAGCATCCATTGTGCTAATATTATGACTAGGAGGCCGTCTACCAAAGCTTGATATGGATATTTATAGGGCTTGGATGAATCCCAGTGAGCGGTAGTCCTCCAAATACCCTTGTAAACCATTCGTCTTATAGTCCGGCATATACAGTATATTTCATGAGTCATTTGGACTAATATCCTTCTCATTGTTGTTTTTATCGCAGTATTTTGGCCAATGTGTGGCCTTCCTTGAGCATATCATTCATCCAATTGGAGGTTTTTTTTTCTCTGATAGTTGCATCTAGATAACAAAGATGAGAATATTAGTCCAAATAGCTCATGGAATAATGACAATGGCTCATCTCAATATTTAAAAATATTGAACTGTCAAGTTTTGAAGAAACAAAAGAATTACCTGTATTTGATGGCGTATAAGACCCCGCCCCCCCCCCGCCCTATTTCAGTGGGGAATATTAAGAAAGAATTCTTCTCCAAATCTTTTTAAAACTCCTCCACAAGTTCTGTCCAATGTGAGGCTGAATGGGTTATGGCACTTTCATCTACATCACTTTATCAAATATCAGTTTTGTCTAAATCACTTTGGTTTAAAATCAAACTCGTCCCAACAATATCTCCAAAAGTTCTCAATGAATTTCAATGACATTTTGTCGAATGTTGGACTATTGGCCAAGGAAGAATTGATGAAATTTTGGTGTGGATTCAATTGAGAGGAAAATTCCAGGATCCATCAAAAAATTTAATAAAATATCTCTCAATCGAATGAAATCCCTGGATCCACCCCAAAATGTCATCAATTCTTCCTTAGCCCATGGCCAACCATTCGACAAAATGTCATTGAAATTCATTGAGAACTTTTGGAGATATTGTGGAGACCAAAGTGATTTTAGACCAAAGTGCTGTACCCCTGGTGGATAATGAAGGTTATGTTTACCTTTTGAGCCATCTTTGGGGGGTGGAAAGGGGGGGAGTCTTATATGCTGTCAAATATGGTAATTTGTATAAAAAGTGATAAATATTTTACTTTACTATAAGCAATTGTAAAAATTCCAATAAACAGTAAAATGAAATATTATTTTGGCTCACTAAATAATAAATCCCAAAATGTAAATTATTTATAGATTGTATTTATACTGTACTTATAAAAATTGAGAGAATAAAGCTTAGAGAAATGAGATATCCAGTTAGTTTCAAGAAAGGGATTGTTAGTGGTCAGGAAATTGTGCAAGCATTACTGACAGAATAGGGCTATTATATGTATAATGTAAAATGCTTTTGATTGAAATATGTATTTGTATGTGTCTGCGTCTGTGTCTTTTGATGAAGCTCATGATGAATATGCAATTTGTCACACACTCTTCTTCTTCTGTTATTATCATTTCTTGACCTTGTTTCAGCTTTTCCATCATGAAAAACAAAGTTGCTTCCCTGGTCTTGCTTTATTCAACACCACAAATCATTGTTTTTTGCACTGCTATCAAACTGTCTTGAGTTTTTGTTTTAAATTGTATAAGGATTAGCCATTGCTCCTTTTGAAATTATTGTAGTTAAGAAAATACTTTTTTCCGTATTTATTTTTGTTAGCTGCTCATCTAACAAAAATAAGAACGGAGAAATGTATTAAATATTTGAAACGGAGAAATGTATTGAATATATTAAATATTTTAAAAAGAAAGTACTTGTAAAAGCTTTCAAGTGAATAGAATATTCTTATTTGTAATAGTCTTAAGATGATTGAATTCTTATATGGAGTATTTTCATTATTTGAAAAGAAAATACTTGTAAAAGCTTTCAAGCGAATAGAATATTCTTATTTGTAAAATAAGGTAGCGACACTTCCATTACTACTAAGTTCAGTATTTCAGTGTTTACCGTTCATTTGCTGTTCAAAATGGTGTCTAGTGGTGGTCGTTTCTATTTTATTACTGTCTCTATAGTAACCTGTGCCTATTTTAGTACCGTTTCTATGATATCAGATTCAGTTCAAAATATTTGTGGTGGGCTGTGGGAGTTATGGTAAATAGTGTACAGTGAGTGTTAGTGGTAATGGTTCACATTTTATACACAACTTATAAATCGACCCCCAGTTTTGCAGAGATTTTTTTAGGCCAGGAGAGAATGAAAGCTAATAGTTTCTTTTTAATATCAATCCATTCAGTCATTTAAATTTGAAATTTTAGTAAGAAAATTAAAGGGAGATAATTCATACCGTCTTAGCTCAAATATTTGAAATAAACGTTTTGAATATGTGTTGCAATTCTGTATAGAACTCAGTATTGATAGATTCATCCCTTTTTTCTTTTCTATTTTTTTCAAACTCCAAAACATAAATTTAGATTTACAAATATTTTGGATATTTTAAAACAAAAAAATGAAAACCGATATAGAATTACTTACTTTCTTTTGCCAAACGATAGTGTGTTTAAATTTCACAGTTGCGTTATCATATCCTGCTATGGCAACACTAAAAACGACCTTGACTGAAATTGAAATAGTTCTGGTTAGTTACTCAATAGAAACCGTCACATGACCAAAAACCTTTGGCAGAATGCAGTGTTGGGAGTGATCAATTAAATAAATTGGAAAAAGGGGTTATCAATGAATAAAAGTCTGAATTTAAAAAAAACAAGTGTGAATGCTGCTGGACACAAACTAAGGGACCAATTTAGCATAAACTTACATTGCAAATTGAACCCCCCCCCCACTAAAAAGCTTTTTAAAAAGGTTTTTTTTGTAGGAGTAAATGTTGAAATTCTCAGCCCTCTAGCTCTATTAGTGTGGCCTGTATGCATGATACATAGATAGCCAGCCAGCCAGACCAACTTAAAAACTGAAGAAACCATGTTGACAGTTTTGGTTGATGGTTTCTCATTGGGATTGAAATGCAGTGTTAGGGGAAGTTATATTCACGAATAATGCAGCAGGCTTAATGTTAAATATGCGGAGTTCTTAAATATTCATTTTTAAACAGTTAGGAATGTTAGAAATATATAGGTTTACAACTTGGCAGATTATATATCACTTACAATATCGGCAAGGCAGTTTTGAAGTTAAAATTAGGAAGCTTATGTATATTTCTTTTTTGTATTAACGTTCAATGCAGTCTTGTAAATCAAGGAGTTGATTACGTGATGTGCTTTCATGCATTTTTGCCTAAGCATTATGTCTCTCTCTTTCTCTCTCTGTCTCTATTCCTTACTCTCATTGCATCTTTCTCTTTTCTTCTCTCTCTCTCTCTCTCTCCCACCCTCTGGTTTCTTAAAACTCTTCTTTACCTCTCATTACAAGCAGCATATGTTTTATTTAAAATAATTAAAGACAAATGCCTATTTTAAAATGAATAGGCATTTGGTTATATATGAAACTCTAGTAATCTATACCATGAATTTCAAATGAAAGGCTTCCTATCTTCTACTCTCAGAGGCGCAGCAGAGGAATGGGGTGGGGTGGGGGCTTTTTGAACCCCCACCCTTCCACCAACGGAGGGGGGGGGGCTAAAAGCTTCATAAATAGTAGTTCACCTACTGCATTTCTACTGACATTATACTATAAAGAATGTCACTAAATGTTGGAGGGGGCCCCCTCAAGAGGTGCCAATGACCCCTCTGGACACCCCAAATTTCTAGTTACGCCGCCGTCTAAAATATATCTCTGTTTCTCTATTCTGATTTAAATATAAAAATCAATTGTCTTGCTTTCCTATTTCCCCACTTTAAAATGTAGATTTTCATACATTTTCTGTTTCTTAGATCTATCATTTTCTCCTGATTTAGTCTCTACCGAGTTGTCTGCCCTTCCTGATGCACCAAACACATTCTAGAATCTTCTTTCCCCTTTTCTGTTTTCATTCTTTTGCATTATGATTCAAGAGCCTAAATGTATTTATATTCACATTCCTCTAATCAGTTTTGTTTTTTACAGATGTGCTTACGTATTTTAATGCTATAATATTCATCTCCAACCTAATAAAAATTTATTACTAACCTAAGTTCTTTTCTTTATGAAATAGCTTAGAAATTAAAAACTGTCAGACAATATCTACTAAAACCTAAAATTATTTATGACCAATAAATTTTGACATCACCTCTAATTTCATCACCTGGTAATTCCATCATGATGGAATACATTGCCAAACATTATTTATACAGTTATCCCTTCTCATTTGCAGGGTTAGGGACACGAATGCAAATAAATTTTGCTGACCCTCCCAAAACCCTTTCCGTCCCCAAAAACCATAAATCTTGTACCATAAACCATTTGATAAACAAACACTCTACCATTCCCAAATTGTAAATGTACAAATAAATAAATGAAATCAGTAAAGCATACAGTAACAAACATATAGAATTAATTAATGAAAACCATAAATTTCATAAAACTAGAGCACAGTGAATTGGAAAAATAAATTTTAATGTCTAAAATACTGTTTGACTAACCGGTTTTCAACCACGATTATCTCCAGGTTTATATTGTCTATATAAATAATTTTAGTGGATAATTTTCTACCATCTTTCTTATTAAAAACATAAATATTATTACGATAAAATTAATAGGTTACAAGTTTCAGACATTTTTATCAACACATGTTGCTTTTTGTCAAATGTCTGTGGTAGTTGATATATTATAAATATATATGTATTTATGACTTCCTAAACTCTTTACGTTTTGTTTATACTGTGCAGCGTATTTTCTATGATGTGTTTTTTTGTGGTACACTGCAAAAATCCACAAAATATTCACATCAAATTATTCAAGACTGAACCATAAATTATCAAAACCGCGAATGGCAAGGGATAACTGTACATTATAATTATACACTATTTATACATTATAAACCCCAAAATTATACATACCTATTTTTTTTACTCAATATTATACAAGAATCGTGTTATACACGAAAAATAAAGGACTCGTAAATAGACAAAACATTTTAAAATTCATTTCTTGCTTATGTCTGATTTTGAAAGAGATATATTTGAATACTTAATAATTTATGAATTCTTTGCTTTTTTTTTCCTTAATAGGTGAAGACAGCATCTCCATTGAGAAGGGTGATATAACATCTCCACTCGATCTATCTTTTGATAAGGTAAACCAACACAATGCTCACTGGCTTGTTTTCTTTTCATCTTATTTCTTATTGTTGTCTTTTTATTTGTTACAGTATAGCCGTTATTATCACAAATTCTGTTGCTACAAGTTATGTTGTAATCCATTTTGATTTTTATATTCTCAGCCAGGGGCTTAAATTTAGTGGAAAAAAACAAACCATATTTCTCAATGACCTGAGAATTTCTCTCTTTGCCTTTTTGGTTTGAATTTAAAGCTGTTTCTAAGCTGAACTGGTAATTCTAAAATATTTGGAGACAGCATTGAATTGTAACAAAAAGAAAATGTCTTCCTTGAACATTAACCTTGGCCATCAGATAATTTTAAAAAGTAGATGATAAAAGTGATTTAAAGGGATCAATTCTTTCTTGTTAATTGTAATATTATTATTTATTCGCTAGACCTGAATTTATCGCACTTCCCTATGAGGGCAGAATTTTAAAATAATGTTACAGTGAATCAGTGAAATTGCCTAATTGGCAAAATTTTAACTTTTTTTACAAAAAATAAGTAAATACATAGTTATAATTTGATCAAAAGTTTGTGAAATCAAACCTTTTTACAAAAAATAAGTAAATATGTAGTTTTAATTTTATCAAAAGTTTGTGTAATCAAACCTTTTTACAAAAATAAGTAAATACGTAGTTTTAATTTATCAAAAGTTTGTGAAATCAAAGTAAATTCTTTCAACATAGTATCTTCCTTATCTTGTTTTTATGAGAAATCAATTTAAAGAAAATGTTGTATTTCTGGCTGAGAATACTTTAGTATGCATGCTACAAAAATTATTAGTTTTTATATATTGTTTTATATTGTAAGTAGTATTTTATCTACACTTTCACTCATTGTTTAGTTGTTGTTCACTTGGGAAAGGGAATAAAAATCAAATAAGTGTGTATTTGTGTCTGTGTGGGTGCTTAAAGAAAATCATGAATGTAAAAGAAATAAGGATATTTGTTGTTGGTTTACCATCATTCCATTTGATGTCTGTGGCTATGGATCCGAATATGGCTGACAAGAACCAATTCTTGAGTCGCTCATTCGAGGAGCGTTGGGCCACTGGAGTGCTATGGGTACGCATGTTTTCTTAGCACTGGTGATCTGCAGTCTTTGTCTCTTCTCAAAGGATGTACATACAGGCCACGTTTGTTATGCTGCTCTATTCAGTTCTGTTCTTAGCATGAGACTCCAGACTCATTCATAGAGATGCCGCAATGCTTTGGGGGTGGGGGCTGTCCTTGATGCAGTCCTTATAGTATTCCTTGAGACGCCCAGTGTTTTACTCATTACTTTACTGTAAGCTTAATTCGTTTATTCTTAATTCGTTTATACCTGCTTAAAAGAAAAGGGAAGATAGTAATCAGTTATATTTTCTAATAATCGCAGAATTCACAATTACAAGAAAAAAACAAATTGCTAGTGAAGACTTCTTCACTCTAGCAACTCAACATGTATTCTTTGTAAATGTATATATTCACAAACCTCACCAACCCAGCACATGTAATGAAGCTTCAAGATTCTGTTTTCAATCCAGTGCCAAAAAAAATGCAGTTAATAACATACATTTTGACAAATTTGAATATTTTGTAAAGTAGTGAAAATAAAATATTTACAATAATTGGTAATGTTGATCTATAACAGAGGATCCTAATGGGGACTATATTGACCTTCATGTGTTGAAGAGACATTTAAGAAGGATGATATTCACTAGAGAGTTGATCAGCTTTTAGATTTAAAAATAAGGATGATTATGGACTCTTGGAAATAAAAATAGAAATGTCCATGGAACTTGAAATCATAGTTCAAAAGTAAAAGCCTCAATGACAGACATGGCTCAAAATTCCTACATTCAGCGCTCGTTCAGGCTGCTGCTGCTGCTAATGATGGTTGGTGTTGCTTGGCAACAAGAAGCTCTAATACTATACGTGTGACAGACATGGTTCTTATTATATTATTAATTTAAAAAATGGGGAAGGGATCGATGAAGAGTTGAGGATTCCATGAAGGAGTCAACTGTAAAAAATTTTTAAAAAGTGGGGGAAGGAATTCCCAATCTCTAAGAATGATTTTCTATACTTCCATCTTGATTTTGATTCCCTAGTCTATTTTATTACCTACTCTTTTTCTTTTTTTTTATGGTAAGTAAGCAAATACACACATATCTCTGTTGTATCAATATTGTGTCGATATGCTTACTGGTTGCATTCTTTTGCTGCACGAACTATTTTAAGTATCTGCCCTCTGTTGCTTTCATTGTACATCAGGACTTGTCTAAAGTCCGGAATGCCTCTGAGGAATCCAGGGGCCGCATCATAAGTGACATTGGTAGCGGCATGGAATATCCTACCTACTTGGAGGAGGGCCCTGATTATGAGGGTGAAATGAAGTACTATAGTGGAGATGTTTTGTCACCCCAGGAAAAGGTAAATTTGTCACGGTCATTTGTTATGTCTTCTATTAAAACACTAACCAAATAACATTGCTATTTTTAACAGCCTTTAACTAGGTGAAAACGAATCCCTTTTTAACTATCCCTGGTAATTAATCTATTTGGCTAGCATCGTTTCTTTAAGTATACAAATCTTTATAAAGGTAAGTATGATATTAGTTGTACTTGGAAAATCAGCTTATTACGGTACTTTTTTATGTTTACAGTTTTTTTAAAATGGTTTATACAGTGTAAATAGATTTTGCTTATTTTTTCATTCATTTTAAAAGTTAAAAACTTTAAAAAAAAGAATTAATTTGGTTTGATTTATTTTTAAAAAAAATCAACTTTTAGTTTTATACCTTGCTTTAGTTTTATACCTTGCTTCTGAATAGAGTTGTGGACTTGTAGGTAGTTGAATTTGGAACCACGTAGGACCACTGTACATAGCGGTTACTCTTTTGATACAAGTAAACAAAATTGCCAGACTGTAACACTTGTGTATAATGCAAACTTTCCCCCACCCTCATTTCGGCTTTTGATTTCGATAGGAAATTTCTTGCATTGCACACGAATAAATGTTGTAATCATCAAAAAGAAATTAGGCCTATTTTAAAAAACATTTTTTTTTTCAAACATAATAAAAAATATCAAGAAAATTCTTTTCAGTATTTTAGAATTTTTCATTATTAAAAATCATTTGTATGATGTTCAAATGAATTTTTTAATATATAATGCACTCAGAGGCGTAGCTAGAAATTTGGTGGCCCAGGGGGCTT
>VCCN01007239.1:980157-997620 GCA_006491835.1 Architeuthis dux
CTTTATCCTTGTATTCTCTGTCTTTAGTTAAAAGTTAGTTTGGAATGTTTGATATCTAAGCTCAAGATACAATGAGCTTGCTCACCACTGAGATTATTTACCAGGGTGAGAGAGAGGGGGAGATGGGATAGTGAGAGATGGGGGGGAGGTAGAGACAAAGAGGGGGTAATGGAACTAAGAGGGTAGGTAAAGAGGCTGGTTTCAAGATAGCACCGTTAACACAAAGATTCCGTTTGTAAAAAGAAATTAGAAATCCAGGTGAAGATAATAGAAGACTCCTTTCATTGGGAGGCGCCCACCTCCTCCTGTTAAATAAAGTTATTTCTCTCAGATAACTAGTGTAGTGTTTGGTTTTTCCATGTAGGTGGGGGGTTATATTATATAAGCCTGTATTGTTTTTAAACAGTAACAATATCAGAGCAAAGACTGTTTTTAACTCTCCGAGTGCATACATCTGCCAACGCCATTCGTCACTAAAAACTGAATGAAAATCAGTTAATATATAGCTACAATGCAGGGGAGATAACTGTAAGTTTTGATTTTCCATATTACTAGATAAAAAAATATCTCTCAATCCCCAAAAAAAAAAAAAAAAAAAGAAATTCCTAAATCTGCCTCCAAATTCAATCAAGTCCACAGCCAACCATTTCACGAAATTTCATTGAACTTCATTGGGAACTTTGGGGGATATTGTTTAGACAAATAGACAAGCATGAGTGATTACATATACCTCTTCTAACTTTGTTAACTGAGGTAAAATATGATGTTACAGAACAAAGTACCTGGAAAATATTACACATAAAGGGTTTATCTATGTAATTTAATAATTAGGTAACTTTTTTTTTGTTAATTTGAATTTATAACATTCGACCTTGGGTAATTGATACTAGAAATTTAACTTGGATGAATAATAATTACTGTATATCACCATGTATAATTCTCACTTTTTCTGAAGATTTTGAGTTAAAAAATCCAGGTGCATATTATTTATACTTGAATACACTTTTATTGACAGCAATTAATTGGGTCATTAAGCCAGCTTCAGTGTATTTAGGCTGGGTTTAAACTAATAAGAAAAGTGGTAGTTAAATTTGGTATGTCCGTTATCAGAACAAAGATTATTTTGTGACTGTCTTTTCACTTAGGCTGTCCATAAATGTGTACACTGGATAATCATTTTTCATATGAAATCTAAGCTTAATCGGGAGATGCAGATTATCTCTGGTAGCAGATTAAACATGATGAAATACATTATTTAAAATGGGATTAAACCATAGCCTATCATAAGCAGAAATATCAGCCCAGCAATAATGTTATTTCAAATGCTACAAGTGTCTCTAAATATTTCCAAAAAATGCCTTTATTCTGTAAACCAGTTTTTAAGGTTGATTACACAAAACACCTACTACGAGTGATGGTTTATGAGCCCATCTCGCAGATGTATTCTTGAGTGTAGCATGTTGAGTCCTTAATGAGTGCCCTACTACTGTGGCCTTGTGCCAGACTAAGTTAATCTTGGTAAATAATTAAGACTTTACTTATGGAAACATTAATAAGCTGATTTTTTTCTTCTTGCTAATTTAATAATTAGACTCTCCTAGCATGTCAGCCATCTTCTTTAGCATGTTACTAAACATATAATTTAAAAAAAAATAGATTTATTGTTTTATTTAATTTTATTTTGTTTCTCTTTCCATTGTTTTTTTCTTTGCTTTTTATTCCTTCATTCTTTTTAGTTGATTATTGTTACTTTGCATGTTTTTTTTTAGCCTTTCTGTTAAAAATGATTCTTTTGAAACTGCAAGTCTTTTTTGGGGTATGGTCATGCTTAGGATTTTTAGGAAACCTCATTAATATATTCCATTGAATATACATATTTTGTTGTGAGGTTAAGAGTAATGGACTTTACCCTGCCATGACGTGTTGGAAGGGGGGGGGTCATTATGTGCCACTTGACAGCACCCATATCCTCTCCAAGTAACATATGACAGGCTGTACTGGGTTACATGGTACAAGTGGCAGAAAATAATCCCTGACCTGACCTGTTCTCTTGTTATCTACTTGCAAGCAATATTTGGAATTTCAGATTAGAAATAAAAGTAATTTTAAATAGATTAGGGGGTGGTTGCTTCAAATAGTCATAAGAACAATTAATAGTAGTAGTAGTAGTAGTAGTAGTAATAATAATAATAATAATGATAATGATAATAATAATAATATTAATAGATAACTACCTAACTCTGTCGATTTGTTAAAAAAATTGTAAAGTAATAGCTTTTGTTTTTCCAGCTTGATAACTATTCTTATTTTATTTCATGAATTAATTTTGACTAGTATCCTCATCTTTGTTGTTTTCACATTCGGACTTCTCACAAGGATACTAGTTTGACTAATTCACAGAATTATGACAAATAAACACAATAATTTAAAACAACATTTATTCTTATTTTAGCTTAGATTATCTTTTTAAAAGAATTAAACTCGAATCTCTAAGAAAAGAACAGTTTTTAGTTGACGTAAATGAAATGTTTACTTGTAGTGTGGAAATCTTAAGACTGTACAGAGTATGTTCAGTGTTATGTGATGGCAATATCTATGGTTCACACATCCCGGGGTCATGATAGTGCAATCTATAACCTCTGTGGCACCCAAGACTGTTCTAGCGTAAAACCCGTGAGAGAAAACTCTACCATGCTGATCTGGGCAGATCTAGAGTTGCCAATCTTGATAAAAACAGACAGTTGAGCTCACAGCTAAGGTTCTTGAATCATGGGCTTTGGGAACGAAACTCCAAACAGAAAAAAAAAAACCCTTGTGATGGGGCTTCTTTTGGCTATTAGCTTCAGGTAGTAGTAGAGTTGTTTCGACGCCTGGGTATTACAAGCTATAAACAAATATGTCAGACGTTCATCGCAGTCCCTAGTATTATTCAGATAAGTGGACTGCTAGGCCCAAGTCCCAAACCTATTCTCAGAGACTGGCAAAACCTTCCATCTTGGATCTCTGAACATTCAAACTCTACTACACAAGAACCAAAAAGTGAGCCTGCTACAGTTGATGTTGCAATATAACATTGATGTGTGTGTCTAAAAGAAAAGGTTCTATCCTTTTCTCTGAAAACTATGAAAGATCTGGCAGTTAACAGGACCCCCGTGGAAACAGTGCATAAGGAACGTACTAAGAGTTGACAGTAAGGGCCAAATTGTCGATGATGACAAGTAGCATGCAGTGAATTTTCATGTGTTGGTCATTATCTGCTTTAGATTCCCACCAATAATTTTCTTAATTGTAACAAAGAATGATAGATTCATGGGCGTACGAGCAAGGGGCGCAATTGCCCTCCAAAATTTCGGGCAAAACTGTGAAATTCCGGGCAAATCAGTGTAATTCGGGCAAAACCATGTAAATTTTTAACCAAAGCGTCCCCATACGCCTATGGATATATTAGTACTTAACAAAAAAGACTTTTGTATATTTCTTTTTGTTACAAAACAAATGAATGACTAGTGTTAGACAGCCATGTAGAGCTTGACCTGCATGCCCAGATTGCATGCTTCTGAGATATAAGGCTTGATCAAAAAGTTTATGAACTTCTTAAATTTAATTTATTTAAGTAGTGTAAAAGAACTAAGTAAAGTGTGACTTGAATTTTTGAATTGTAAACATTACTCTTACAAAAAAATTCATCTTTGCAGCTATGAAACCTGAACATTTAAAGTAGAAAGGACTGACTAAACCGACCTTGGTTAATTTGGTGTAATTTTCCTACAAAAGCACAAAACAATACAAATGTTAATTTTTATTTGCTTAATTTTTTCAAATTTATTTTTGGAAATAATCACCATCTTAATTTAAAACTATTTTGCCTCCTGTATAAATCCAATTTCTTAATTTATATAGTCTGTACTGATAAAATAAAAACTATTTTAAGGAAGGATGTTTTATTATGGTGGGAGTGTCGACCGTATTTCCAAATGTCGAAGACGTCCCCCACCCCATGCGTCCTACAGACCGAAGGTTATTTTTTTTTTTTCAAAGGCCTATCCTAACTCCAGAGCAAAGTAATCAAACGCTAGATGGTAATCTGATCTCCTGTATGTGACCTCCGAATGGAGTGTATAAGTTATACTTTGTATATATTAGTAAATCTACGAAAGTTAATTGCAAAAACTGGAACTGGCGTATCGTGGTGTAGGTGCAGCTCCACCGTGGGCTCTATGTAAAATTTTGGCCGTAAACTTACCGTTTCTCTGAATTTGTAAAAGAAAAAGAAAAAATGTTGGCAGCAAGTAGCCAAGAGGACCTACAGGTCTCCGAGACACCCACAGAACATCTTGGTGAGGTAGGTGAAAGGGGTGAGACCTTAATTTTAAGCGTATGCCTTCCTTTTTTTCTACCTTCAAAATTTTGCAAGTCAAAATGGGGGTGCATCCTCGACGCTGGGAAATACGGTATATCTTGATTTGTATCTTCCATTTAAAATTCTTTTTTTTAATATCTAAGGCAAGCAGTTTAAAAAAAAAAATCATTTTTGTCAGAAATCTTTATTTTTAAAAAAAATGTAGATGTTTAATAATAATTTCTTTTGCATGAGAATGAGATATTCGTTTTGCTATCAGGACCACCACGGTCATGACAGTGTTTTCGCTAGTGGATTTTCAACCCTTGATGGACTATCTACATCATTTGAGAGAGACCGGATATCTACACTCGATTCCACTTTCGATAAAGATTCCATCCATCATAGAAATTCTCCAGTTGAGCCCGTTGAACAAATTTTCGCACAAAACGTCGGCTCATCCTTTGCGCCCAGGGAAACGGGCAGTCAAATGGATGATGACCTTAGCTATGTTGATGACACGGAGGCTTCATCCTCAAAGGTAAATCTTATACTGTTAGGTGATGGGCAACTATTTCCCTTAAGATATCTATATATCCTTATCTCTTATATCTTGCTTTTCTTAAGACACATTGGAATGTTCACTTATATTATATTCACAATTATATGCCGAGCAAATGTAGAATCGGGAAAAGCATAACTTTTCAGATAACATTGTAATCAAAATTTAATTCAATCAAAACATGGATAAAATGTAGAATTCAGACAGCTTTAACTTCATAAAAAGAATATTGTGAAGAAATAGTATCACAAAATTTGAAAAGAAACATGGATGAAATGTAGCATTCAGACAACTTTAACTACATAAAAGAATATTGTAAAGAAATATTATAACATTTTGTCTTTGTTTTGATTAAATTAAATTAAACTTTGATTAGGGTGTAATCTGAAAATTTGAATCAATTTTGGGGTCTGGATTCTACATTTGATCCTGATGTGCTATCCTAATGTAGATCTTTTTATTGTCTATAACTTTGAGAAAAGTCATTAACATTTCAACGTTTGTTTGGACAATCAAATCTATTCTTCCCATCTTTGATGTTGTTAACACAATGTTTTGGCTGATCCATTCTTCAGACCTCGTCAGGTGTATAATTCAAGAAAAGAGCCAGACCTTTTTCTGCCGGCAAAGAAAATATATTATATTATTAATATAGTATGATCCAGGCCGCCCGTTTAGCAATCGCTAACACCGATGCCAGGCTGATATGGATTTCCAATTAATAAATGTATTTATAATTATCATATTCTGTCGGATATAAAATTATCCATTCCTTGATTTCATACTGTCGGCATAAGGAACGACATCATATCACATGCCTAAAAATATGGTCGGTTATAATAAGGAGGCAAAAGAATGTTTACATATTAATATAGTATATATATATAGCTAGCAGTCAGGATGTTGAAAATGGCCTAAACAGCCGTAACATGTACAGAAGGCATACACAAGGCAGAACTATGTTCATAAAAATGTTAATTTTAGAATTTAAATATTTTATAACATCTGGAACATTGAAATTGAAAATATTTTTCAATATTTTTCATTTTCATAGTTTATAGTGTATTAATGATTACAATTAATGATTACAATTTTTCTTCGTTTGAAGAAAAAGGTTTTTACCTCTTTTCTTGATTTATACACCTGAAGAGTGGATCAGCCAAAACGTTGAGTTAACATCAAAAATGAGTAGAAGAGATTTGATTAGATCTTTTTATTTTCAATTTTACAATTTATTTTGACAGGCGTACCATATTTCTTGTTCATAAGATGCAGCATTCTTTCTGAAATAGGTATTTGTTATTTTATGTGGGTTTGTTCGGCCAAATTTCTCTATCTTGGGTTTTTTGGTCTTTTTACAACATTGAGGCTGTGTACTCTCCAGTCTTCTCCGGGTGCCTGTTGTGTCCTGGAATGTCATTGAACCAACCCACATACAATGATTAGCTCTTAAATTCATACTAAGGAATTCAAATAGTAATTCAAGGGAGGTAACTTCTGATTAAAGCATTAAAATACCTCATCTAACAAAATTCAGACAATATATACTCTAGGAAAGGCATAAATCCACTTCTCCCTGTGCTCTGTCCCATCACCAGATATCTCTGATAGAAATGTCTCATTACTGGCATACCACAGTGGTTGACAGAGAGGATATGGGATCAGTGAACATTTGCACAAACCACTCTTCCTAACTACTTTATTTATCCAGGGAGTAGTAGCAAAAAGCTATTACACACATTGTCAACCTTGACAGGGACCAGTCAGTGGTTCTAATATTTCTACTTTGAGTAGAAAATAGATCACAGATAATCCCTTCAAAAAACATTGGCTGATGTATGGTATTATATATCTTTACAATATCTATTTACTATGTGCCAGAATTATTTATAAAATAGTAAGTGGAATTAGTAAATTTTTTTGTAACAGATCCACAAAGTGATATTTTTGGCAGTGAGAAAGCCAATAACACGTCTATGAGGGCCTGTCTTGTAGCAAAGATAGTTCTATATTCCCCACCTGTGCCAGTGGCTAGTGTTCAGGTAAAAATACAGAACTTTAAATGCTGATTTTGAAGGCAGGCAGCCATTGAAATGTTCTCTAATTTTTTGTAGTCTGGGTGAGCAAAGATCTTATGTTGTGCAAACTCAGTAAGCTATCTACAGAATTTGAAATCTTTTGTGCGCACATTAATTTCCTTTGTGCATTTGTTGCAAAACGTGTGTACACACCGCTTAGAGGGAACTATAGCAGACAGGCCCTTCCCACTGAGAAGATTGTGAAATACAATCTTTCTATTCACAATTCCTTCTCGTGTTGGACTAAGCTAAGTAAAGTGCCTGCCTTGTGGGCGAGATAGTTATGTATTTCCCAATAGTGTCTGAGGTTAGTGTTCAAGACTATATTTTAAAAAAAAAGAATCCAGTATTTTGAATGCTGATTTTCAAGGTAGATAGGCCTTCCCCACTTGCAAGATTGGTCCAATACAATCTTCCTATTCCCATTTCTTCTCATTTGGTGGCCTTGTGCCAAAATAAGCTACTGTTGGTAACCTGTACTTTAGGAATTGGGTTTTGTGTGCTATCAAATTTTCAAATTTCAAAAATATATTTAACTAATTATAGGGCATATTTTATTACTTGCAGCTTCTTATGAACAAAAAAAAAATGGTGAAAAAAAAATGCCTGATATTCAAGGTGTGGCTATTCAACAAGTAGATTGGGCCTATGTAAGTGAAACCCAAGCAAATTATGTGGCATTTGAAATTCTGGATTTTACTGTTATGCACAGTTTGAGGTTGGGTTGTTTTTGACGTGTCATAAAAATGGTCGGTTCAAAAAACGATCAATTCCTCCGTTTTAAATCTTTGGTGAAATTGACGAAAAAAAGGTTACTGAATCTTTTCATATGCTAGTTGAAGTTTATGGGTAAGAATGCACGTCACATGTTTTTGTGAGGGCTGAGAGGATGTCGAAGATGATGAATATCATGGACATCCGTGCATGTCAAGAATGAGCGAGAATGTCCAAAATAACGAACAAATCGTTTGAAATGATCGACAACTCAGAATCAGAATGATTGTGGAAATGGTCTCCATCGATAAAGAGATGGTGGCTCAATTTTTGAACTGACCATCTTTACGGCTTGTCAGAAAAATATGTCTTCAAGCGATGCATAACAGTGAACTGAAGATGCAAGCAGATTGAAACTTTTAGGGTTTTTTATGCTTGACCATTGGTCAATGTATACGCACTGTGGTTCAACTTGTATAAGCCCCGTCTTGTTATTTAATAGCCATACCTCGTATTTGTTTATGAAGGGTATTTTAATCTTTTACAAGGAAAATTTGATTATATTTATCATTTTTCAACTTGAATTTATGGTTGATTTACTGTTGATGAATAAACGTATTTTTATTATTAATTTTAACTAGTGTTAATTTCTAGTTGCTTTTTATTACAACTTTGACCCGGGCTGTCATTCTACAGTTGTAAGTAAACAGCGTGATCGGAAATAAAGAGTAGGCCCAAGGTGAGAATCGAACTCACACCCTTTAGCCAGAGGGAGTCCTGTATACACTTGGCTTTATTTCTGATCATGCTATTTACCTGTTGCTGTAGAATGACAGCCCGGGTAAAAATTGTGACAAAAAGTAGCTAAAAATCAAGATGGAGGTAAAAACTAGTCTAAATTAATAGTAAAAATATTGTACCACTTTTTATTAAATTTGACTAGTTTTTACCTTCATCCCAATTTTAGTTGTTTTTATACAACTTATTAATTCGGGCCACCATTTCTATGGCAACGAATAACAGTGCAATCGAAAATAAAGAATAAACCTTCGGTGAGAATTGAACTGACACCCTCATTGCCAGAGGAAGACTAGTTTACACCTAGCTGCTTTTGCCAATCGGCCACAAAGACTACATGGATTGGAATGAGTGTAAAATCAGCTTTGAAGTCTTTGTGGCTGATTGGTAGAAGCAGCAAGGCGTAAACTTGTATCCCTGTGGCAATGAGGGTGTGAGTTCGATACTCACCAAAGGCTTACTCTTTATTTCCGATTGTGCTGTTACTCGTTGCCATAGAAACATTGGCCCGAATTGAAAGTTGTATATAAAAACATATAAATTGGGATGGAGATAAAAACTAGTCAGATTTAATAAAAAGTGGTATGTTAAAATACTTCATCCAATTATAAGTGGCCCGAATTAATAAGTTGTATACAAACAACTAAAATTAGGATGAAGGTAAAAACTAGTCAAATTTAATAAAAAGTGGTGTGTTACAATACTTCATCCAATAATAATAAAGATTGATTTATAAAAATATTGTGTTGCAATTCTTCATCCAATAATAAGAATAAAGTAATTGTTTAAAGTAAATTTTATGCTTTAAACATTTTAATAATAATAATTTTAATAATTTTAATTTTTATTCATTCATTTATTTGCAATGTGTCTTAAGAGCAATTAACTTATTTTATGATTTTTAAAAAAATTAAAAACTGAAATCGGAGCTTTTCAAAAATTTACTGCGCTTCTAGTTTATACTGTGGTTATTATTTTTTTTTTTCTTCCCGATAGCTGCTTGGTAATTTAAGCTTTCTAGAAAAATCCTGTATGGTGTTTTTTAAAAAAAAACCAATGAATCTATTTGAACTAATCCAAGGCTTAGTTTTTTAGATTCTTAACACTCCTTCTTCGCATTCCTTTAGCTGAGTTTTCTCTTCCTCTTATTCTATACACTAGCAGAGTACTCGTCAAAAATGGTGATATTATTTAGGTATGGATTGGCACTTCTGCCTAGGATCAGAGTATCTGTGTGCTCTGCCTCGGATCAAAGTGTCGCTCCTCTGTCCTTGTCTAGGATCAGAGTATAGTATTTTTACACACATGCATATTCACAATATATATAGTTCATTATGAAAATCTTTGTGAAACCGGCAGTAACGCTTTTAATGAACCATTAAAACTGATTCCTACCAACATTCGCTCTACTTTTGTATTGAGCTCTCTTCGGATCAAAACTAAGGTCTACGAGGATATTGATGCACAAGCGTGTCGCATATCTAATATTATCTATATATATGCATATATATATTCATCTGAAGATCGAAGTCTCATGAAACCAACTGTACAGGTTGTAATGAACCAATAAATATTCTTCTACTATACATAGATATATAGATATATAGATAAACATTGTGTTTTATATAATGTGGATTCATGAAATAAAGAATCCACCAGTTCTCGTGCAACGCAAATAAGTTTTATTTTTTAACCTCTCCCAAAAATGCCATTTAAGAAAAGTTCTTTACCTTTTGTCGGAATATCCTTAGTCATTTCTTCTCCCCTAACAATATTATTATTTACAAGTTGTGCATTTCTAAAACAAAAAACTGAACCTCATGATATAATATATTGTACACCCTCGTTTAGTTCTAAAAACTGAAGGTATCTGCACAAATGTGTTTGTTAGTCATTGAAAAGTACAATAAGTATAGTTTCAAAAGATAACTTTTTACTATTATTGCTACTGATATGTAATGATACTATTATTGTTATCGATACTATTATTGTTATCGATATCCCTACATTTTCATTTTAGTCCACAGGCCAAACTGAGTTAACTTTGACAATGTTCGTGTATCATATTAAAAATATAATACGAACATTATTTATTATTTCATAGATTTTTCAGACTAGTATCTTCATTGGTATTGTTTTTATCACAATATTTTGGACAATACCTTCTTCAGCCTTCCTCGGGTTTATATTGCACCTGATGCACCACTAAGTACTAATCAAGTTTTAAAACCACACAAAGAAGAAGGCTGAAGAACATCTTGGCTGAAAAATTGATAAAAATAGAAAAAGATGATAGCGAGTTCAATTCTCACCTGGAACTTATTCTTTATTCCGATCCGTGCTGTTAATTTATTTACTCACTGCTGATGGGAAACCAGCCTGAGTTTAGTTGTGATAAAAAGCAACAACAATTAAGATGAAGGTAAATAGTAGCCAAAAAATTAATAATAATGATTTACAATATTTCATCTAATAAAATAAATAAAAATGGAATAAAGATGATACTAGGCTTAGCAATGTGTTGAATTATGAAAATACTTTCTCAGAATTTTAGGCAACGGCCATTTTTTTATCAACCATTATTAATTTTTGACTAGCATTTTCTTTCATGTTGAATTTTTTAGTTGCTTTTAATTCCAACTTAGACCGTCAGCAGACCGTCACTAGCAATATGGCAAATTTAATCAGTATGCACAACACTAGAAAAACACCATAACAAGACACAAAAACCAACAACTAATTGCAACTGCAAAACAACAGAATGCCCCCTTGATAAACAATGCCTAAAAACAAACATGGTATATAAGGCAGAAGTATACACACTAGTAAACCTGCATACTAGCAAACACTATATCGGAGTCACCAAACGAAAATGAAAGGAGAGATTCGCAAATCATAAAGTTAGCTTCTCACAGGAAAAATGCAAAAAACAGGCAGTGAGTAAACAGCGCATATCAGAAATAAAGAATAAGCTCCAGGTGAGATTTGAACCCTTGTAATTTTTACCTCGTGAAGCTGCCTATGTGTGGCCCTGCTCTACACACTGAGCTAATTATCAACCATTTTATGGCTTTTAATTCTTACCACTGACAAAAGACCAAATCTAAGGAAAGAATGAGTTTGAGGGTTAGATTTGATCTTCTGCTAGCCGTAAGAGCACTAGTAGCTCGGTGGGTAGAGCAGTGCCATACATACACAGCTTCTGAATGTAAAAGGAACGTGAGTTCAAGTCTTGCCTATAGCTTATTCTTTATTTACCAATCTGCACTGTTTACTCACTGCCATAGACTGATGGTCTAAGCAAGTAGCGTTAAACAGTAACTAAAGAATTTAATGTGAAAGAAAATACGAGTCAAAAATTAATAATGGTTGACGATGCTTCATCCTATAAAAAATAAATTGGCTATTATTTATTTCACTAAGAATTATCAATATGAATGCTCGAAAGCTATTTTCGGCAGATCCTTCTTCTATTGCCTTATGCAAGAAGCTAATCAAGATGCAGCAATCTGCTTAGTTTGGAAAGCCATTTATCTAATGCCCTTGGGAAAGGTATAAATTCATGTCTTCTCCCCCAGCTGTGGGTAAATAGAAAGACTGGGCTCTCTGGCCATGGTTGGCAACCAATCTAGGAGACACACAACTATGCCTCCATAAGGCAGCTCAATGCCAAATAACAAAATAAGTTCCTGCTGCTGATGCCCAACCTTTCGCTCCGTTATCCTTTGGATTGCATCAGTGAGGCCACGACGGGGATTCTGTCGATTGGGCATCCCAGTATCTTCATACGCTACAACGCAGGCTTGCGCCCCGGAGAGGTCACTTATCTAAAGATCGTGTCATCTGATGCAAACAGTTGTTCATGATGCATGATATATGCATTTTTATTGTTTCTAACATTATTTATCTAATTCTAAACCATGCAGCAGTCTGAAATGTTTTTTTTGTTTTCAGATATGATTTTTTATATACTGATTTGCTTGGAACAGTTTCTTCATCTTTTTGTCGCAACATTTTGGCTGATATATTCTCCAGCTTTCCTCGGCTGTTTGCTGTATTTGTTTTGTTCAACTGAATACCATATAAGCCAGACTACAAGAGAAATGGTTTACAAGGTTATTTGGAGGACAACCGTCGATCGTAACACATTCAAGCCCTATAACTGTCCGTAACAAGCTTTGGTAGATGGTCCTCTAGTCATAATACCAGCGCATTGGAAGCAGTGTAATAATAAAGTTGTCCATCTTATATACAACCATATAGTACTGCAGATACATGAGGAAGGCTGGAAATGGCTAAAACCTGACAGAAACGACAAAGACGAGGAAACCTGTCTGAACAAATCAATGTATAATGATAAAACTGCATTGACAAAATTATTTGATTTTGTTATTTAAAACATAAAAATGAGCAAATTACTCTTTTAACCTACGCCTAACCGATTTGTTTTGTACTTTTTACTTTACTAACATTCATAAAGCATGATTCTTTCTCTTGCTTTATCTTTCATTTTGTGCCTCTACAACATATACTAAACATTTATCTTGCGCTTGTACAACATATAATAAACATTCATCTATATTTGCTTATGTGATAATTGGATGAAATTTAACATATAATAAACATTCATCTATATTTGCTTATGTGATAATTGGATGAAATGTTCATGTTTCATTTCAATTTTAAAGTATTTTGCTGAACTCATGTATTTAAAAGCGTTTTTAAAAAATCATTTAAATCAAATAAGTTTGTTTTTCATTAGCTGATCTTTTTGTTGCTATACGATCATCATAACTTTTAACAGGATTTGAAATACAATATTGGATCTTTTATGCTTTAGTTAAAATATCAAATGCTTTGAAATATCAGCATACTTAAATAACCACTTGCTTTATAACATTTTAAAGTTTATTTAACTACAGCTTTTAAATTTAGCTAGGAACATTTTTATTACCTTAATTTTTCATAATTATAATAATATTTCATTTTAGTTCGAATCAGATAATTTAAATTTTTAGAAAAATGCATTTAAAATTTAAAAACAAAAAAGCCAGTAGTTGTGTGGATAGCTGTGTTTCTGTTTTGTTATACTATATTTTTTCTTCTGTTTTCTTCATAGTTCCCCCCACCCTCTCTTTTTGTCATGAACATCATTTATAAACTGTAAATTGTCAGGTGCAGATCCAGGGGGATTCCGACCCCCCTTTCTGGGAAAAGCACAATTGAAAATCTTTTTAAATATAAAGATAAAGAAATTTTCGTAAAAAAACCCCCAAATCCTAGGTAATCATAAATTAACCTTCTTTTACACGTATTTATTTGTAAGAATAATGTTTTCCATTTAGACCCACCCCTGCTCAAAAGTTTTTTTAACATTTGGAACCCCTCCCCCAATTCTTTTCTCCATTTGGACACCCCGCCCTGCTCAAAATCCCGGATCTGTCCCTGATTGTGTCCTACAAGTTGACATTTTAAGCTTGAAAAAAACTTCTTCAAAACCTTTGCAAAATGTCAACCTTTATCACGCTATGGTAAACAAGTGGAACAGCCTGCTTAAAACTTTCTAATAAGTAAGAGATATTAACAAGATAACTGATCTACATTCCTGTGTGTACCCAATGAAAGGAATATCATGTGGAGTAACGTTTATTTAATCATATTAGACCAGACTGTCTCAACCTTTTTACAGTTTTTACACCATTGAAATAACTCAAATGTTTCAAGGAACCCCTGCATGGAAATATCTTATCTACAGTTAACGACACATCAGTAAGTTAAAAGATTAATCTCCTCTAATATCTATTATAATTTAACTATCAGTATCTAGTCTACTCTTTTTTCAAGTCTAGTGCTAAAAAGGTATGGCTTAAATGTAAGTTAAATATGCCGGATCACGTATTACTTTCTTTTTTTTTTAAAGATTTCTTTTCATTTTTATGTATTTATTTGTAAAACTAAATCTTTCCATTTGGATTCCTCCTTCCTCTACTCAAAATCTTGGATCCGCCTCATGTTTATCACTATCATAAGAAAGTCAATTTATACAACCTTTGAACTGAAAATCTTATTGTAAGCCTAGGTTGACTTGTATATGCAACAGGTACGTTTTCTCTTTCCTCTGACCTCCTGATCATTTATATTCATGCTCTGTTTTTCACACAGAAATAATTCCACCATTTTCTTTTTCTTCGTTTGATTGCATTTCATTTAAAATTCAATCGGCCTACTTATTTGAAAAGACTCTCTGCTTATAAGAGATATTCCGTTACTATAAGAAGCGAATGATTCTAGTATAACAAAACGCCACACATAGCTTTTACACTTTAGTCGCATACGTTTTACTTATTTATATATAATTTATATTATTTTATTATTTGCTTTGCATTGCTAAAACTTTGTTTTAATCCGAACCCCAGAAAGGAGATTTGTTTGGCGAAGACATTTATGCCAGAGAGTCATTTCGCTATGGCCGAGGAAGCATGCCATCGTATCGGGAGACATTGGTCAATCCAGAAGTGGCCATGCCAGTCGAGTCAGTTGTCTACCAGGGAGATTTAACTGGTAGTATTGCCACTGATACTGGGAGTGATTACAAATTCCCACCTGATGATTCTATACCAATTTCAGCAAAGGTATCCATTTATTAACGATTTTTTTTTTTTTTCTTTCTTTGTTTTATTTTGTTTCTGTTATTTTTCTAATTTAGTATTACTAATATTAGTATTCTGCTATTAGTATTTAGGATTTTTTTTTTCTTTTTTTTTTCAATATTGCCAGTGCTTGATTTAGGCATAACCTAAATAGACTACAACTTAGGGCCTCTTTGCCCACTCTCTCTATCCTTCCTTTCTTATGAATGCTATGAACCTATTCAGATTTGGTCTGAATGAAAAACTTTGCATTCATAGAACTATCGACTTTTGTCGCAGTTAAAAAGAAGTTATTGCTTATAATAATAAAGGCAGTCTTCTACTCTTCTTGCTAACCCTAACTTTACCTCCTGGTAAAGCCGATAGAGCAAAGGAATTTAACCACATCAGCTGGCCTGGTCCAGAGACTCAAAGGGGATGAAATGTTATGGGTCAGTGTTTGATGAGTGAAGGCCTGACAGTCGGTGAGCAGGTGATGAGTTGTGTGTGGGGTGTGAGGGCAGCGTGGAGTGTGATTTGGATCTAGCTTGTTTCTGTAATGATTTAGTGAAGGCTAGTGACCACATCTGAAGTCAATTTCATTTCTGGTGGTCCATTTGGGTTTTTCCAAGTCCACTTTCTACCTTCGCGTTTTTGAAAGAATGTATTAGTTATCTTTTAAACCGTATCTCTCTGAGAAATTTACTAGCATGTCACCTCTCTCATTTCACTGGCCTATTCCATATTTTCCTACACTAGATTCCCCAACTTTTCCTTGACCTACCTTAGCATTAAAGTCTCCCATGAGTATTGTGTAGTTCGTCTTCTCTGGGTCCATTATCTTACTGATGTCATCATAAAACTCTTCAATCTCCTGGTCCGAACTTTTCGAAGTTGGTGCGTAGACCTGGATTACCGTCAGTGTGTATGGTCACCTAGCAACAAGAAATGACAATATGACAATAGGCAGATATTTTTTCATGTTTTGTGAGACCTTCTAGTAGCACAGTGGTTCCCAACCAGGGGTCCCCCCCCCCCTGGGGGTGGGTAGTCCAATGGGAGAATAAGGCTATTAGGTAGAGATAGGGTTTTCTGCACTTCTATCTATCAAGTCGAAGGTTCGAAATAAGCTATCAGTTATGATAGCAGAATTCTTATTTTTCTTTGTAATAAATTGGAATTTCAAATGATGTGTTCCAATTATTTTCGCTTACTTTCTTTGAGTAACAAATACACAGCAGCAGCTGTACAGTTATAAAATTAAACTAATTCTTAGTATGAAGCTGTCTAATTATACGTAAAATAAAATCATTATTTGAAATTATTCTTTGTTGCAACTTAATAAATGGAAGGGGGGGGAATACTAGTAAACTTATTGGCAAAAGTGAGGAATGACTCGAAAAGTTTGGGAACCACTGTTCTAGCATAACCTTTAACAAGGAAGATCAAGTTTTATATAGCTTAAGGACCCATCAAGTCTAAATCAGGCGCTGAATATAGCCATTAAGGAATTGAGTAACTTAATGGAGATCATCATGATTAACACTCTAACAGCCTTTGATGAGCAAGATCGCTGTGTGTTAATACAATTTAGAAATGTTGACATAAACCATCAGGATTGGTATTCGTTTTTATCATCTGTTTTTCTTCAAATCCATTGCCCTCTCCTTCCTTCATTTCATTTTTTAATTTTCTTTAAAACTAAAACTAATCTTAAATTCTGAAATTGCATGACATCACATTCATATATGTTGAAAATACATAGTGCTCAATATTTTAGTGAATAAATCAATGAAACAGCATATAAAAATCCGCTACAGATTAACAGTCTGTTTCATTGCCGGATGCAATTTATCAAGCAAATGGTTTAAGACCAAATCATTTTATAACAAAATATTATTTTTCGTACATGTCACTATCAAGTTTAGTTTTTATTTTTGTTATTTATCACTCTCATATAAAATATGAGGTGCAGCTAATAAATATCAAGACTGGATGTAACGTGAAGCACTGCACGCATGCGCAAACCATTTGGTATACATTAACCAATGGCCGAGCATAAAAAAAGTATCAATCGGCTTGCGTCGTCTTCAGTTTGCTGTTATGCATCGTTCGAAGTGGATGTGTTTTTCTGACGTGTCTAAAGAATGGTGAGTTCAAAAATCAAGCAATGCATCAATTTGAAATTTTTGGTGAAATTGAACAAAACGGCTACCAAATCTTTTTGTATCTCAACTGAAGCTTTTGGGGAAGAATACATGTCAGGTGCACATGTGTTCGAGTGGCACAAGTGATTGATGCGTTGAAAGTACATAGTGCTCAATATTTTAGTCAATAAATCAA
>VCCN01007239.1:1012295-1039718 GCA_006491835.1 Architeuthis dux
ATAAAAAAATATTTGTATATTATAAAAAAATATTTACTTGTGTAAAAAGATGTTACTCATTATGTAGTTAACCGTTACATCAATTTCCGCACAGCATTGGTATAAATTGAATCGAACAATTGTTAAAATATACGTAGGTACATCAGTAAGTCTGCAGCCTAAGAATTAAAAAAAAAGCATTTATTTTATGGAGCAAGTTTTTCAACATGTCCCTCCTTCCAATTTTTGTCCCTACCCACATGTACACGTGTGGGTCCCACATTGAACCCTGAACTTGTGTAGAATTTGCCCTCGTGGGGAGGTGAATAATTATCATCCATATATGAGAGAAATACACATACACACATAGAAATAGATGGATTTATATATACATCCACACTTGTTCAAGTATCATAAAACATCAGGTAAAATTTAAAACCTCTCTCTTTTAGACAATTTGGATCAAATATAGAATCTGGGCCCCAAATTTGATTCAAGTCAAAAGCCCTAATTTTCAGATTACACTTCTGCATGAAAGACTAATGCACAATAAGTTTTTCAAAATTTGTGATACAATTTCTTCACAATATTCTATAATGCAGTTAAAGGGATCTGAAGTCTATATTTCATCCATGTTTTGATTGAATTAAATTAAAATTTGATTGCAGTCTAATCTGAAAATTTGCACTTTGACTTGAATCAAACTTGGGGTTTGGATTCTACATTTGATCCAACAACTTTTTCTTAGAATGCGTGAATTGAAAACAATTTCAATGAAAAAGAATCATACTGTATTTTTGATGGGAATGGTTTCTCTTTTATTTTTTTCCTACAGTCCTGTCATCATTGAAGTGCCACATTTTGCATCCCTACGTGGCAAAGAACGTGAAATCGTCGTCATTCGTTGTGACGATGGAGAAAAATGGACGGAACATCCCATGCAAGCTACAGAAGAAGCTGTCAACGAGACACTCAATGGAAGTTTCGAAGGTCAAAATGCATCAGTGTCAAGTCTGTGGAGTGAGCATGCAATTTGAGTTTATTTTGTTTATTTGCAACGTATATATTTCTTTTGATTTTGCATTGGTCCCAAATTTTGATTTTATTTATTAAGATTTTCATTTTGGTTGCCGAAATAATTGAACAAAAAAAGAAGCTTTTTAAAAATCATTTTAAATGGTAAAAAAATCTTTTCAAAAATCATTTTAAATGGTAAAAATAAGCTTTTTAAAAATCATTTTAAATGGTAAAAATAAGCTTTTCAAAAATCATTTTAAATGCTAAAGAAAAAGCTTTTTAAAAATCATTTTAAATGGTAAAACAAAGCTTTTTAAAAATCATTTTTAATGGTAAAAAAAAGCTTTGAGCTTATTACCGTATTTGACAGCATATAAGATGCTTCCTTTTTCCTCCCAAAAATGGCTCTGAAGGTAAACTTAACCTCCATTGTATGTCCCCACAACTTTGGATGTAATTCTTTTAAAACAAAAACTGGCCCGAGCCTTTATGGGGCCCTAAGCAAATCTCTTGAGTCCTCCCATCGCTCTTGAGGGCCCTATGGTAGCCATTTGTCCCTAAGCAGCCACTTTGTTCACTTATGCTCTGGGCCGGCTCTGGTGATAAATGAGAGCAATTCAGGGAAATGTGGGTTTTTTTTAATATTCTCTGCTGAAATAAGGGGAAGGAGTCTTATATGCTGTTAAATACATTAGTTCTTATAAAAGCTTATTGAAAATGTGCCAAAATACAGCTTGCACAAGCCACTGCGATGTGCTTTTCATAGTTTTTAAAAAAAAAACACTTTCAATGTCGAAATGACTCCCTCACTTCAGATGCATGTAAAACAGAAAAACGGTGATTGAATATTTTAAAATAAATACTGAGACCTGAAGAATGTACAGGCTCTTTCAATTGTGAATGCGAAGGTCACACAGTACACTGCCGACAGAGTAACCCCATGTGAGAGTGTCTGTTCAGGCATGCGCAGTAAGGTCCCCTCTGATTCGTTGCCAAGTTTCATCAAGACTGTGTAACTGGTTCTCGAGATATTCAAAATGGCTGGATACATTCCAGACAAACCTTGTATATACATATGTATTTTACAAATATACATATGTATTTTACAAAATCTTCCCTGAAAATAAGTTGTAATTAATTTGAAAAAGATTATCACTAATATGGCTTAGTTTGTTGGTGTTGTTTGACATACACATATATATATACATTTTGTTTTATTTTTATATATTAAGAATGACATCAGATTCTGATTTTAAAAAAAATATTGAACTTAAATGTTCACAATTGAAGGAAAATCAGATTTTACAAGACTTTTATTTGTCAAATCTAAAAATAGGCATTATCCGAAGAAAAAATATAACCACTATGATAATATGGAAATAATGTGAAATTCTTATTATCAATCTTTGACTAGTTTTTCTTTCATCTTATTTCTGCTGCTTTTTTATCACAACTCTACAACCGTTCAGTAAGCAGAATGGATTGGAAATAGTTAAAATTTTCATTTGAAAGTATTTCAAAGAATTTTTATGCTTATTGAAAAGGAATTCTTGCTTAAGTGAGAGTTTTAAAAAGGCTATGTAATTGACTCTACCATCAATAATATTTAAACATCTCTAATGTAATATATATATATATATATATATATATATATATATATATATATAATCTACAAAATATATCACATATTATTAATATATTAAATGTGACTTTAGTCATCAACATTTCCTTTGTTAAATCTTAAATTCATGGACTGCTTGCAATTGACAGTGGAACTCTTCAATGAATAGAATTAAAAATAATGGAACTCTTCTGGGAATTGAATAGAAAAAAAATTCACCTAATGGTCAAAAGGAGATATTTTAATCAGGAGTTATTTCCCTTGAAACTCTTCTATGAATTGAATTAAAAATAATGGAACTCTTCTGTGAATTGAATAGAAAAAAAATTCACCTAATGGTCAAAGGGGGATAACCTCAATCAGGAGTTATTTCCCTTGATAATGACATTTCATTATTTTTTATGAATTCAAGAGTTTAATCATACAAATTAGCCATTAATATTTTGCCATTATTTTTGTTTTAGTTTTGGTTCATACACTTAAAACAGCAGGCTTGTCCAAGTCTAAGCAGATATCATCGTGGCTTGGCTTTGCGAAGGGCGGGTTTTCCACGTCTGTTGCAGGCACTCAGGGGGCCAGCACGGCCAATGTGGGAAAGGCAGGCTTTTCCTCAACAGTTGCAGGAGAAGGTCTGACTGCCGGGGAGAGCTTCCGCCTTGCGGTGCTGCCTTTTTTCTTCTGCTTTTGCTCTGCAGTTTGCTACAGCACAAAGTTGCTTGGTCGACCATATTTCACCATGCATTCCTGTCGGCTGCCTCTGTTGTCCACTGAGAGGGCTTTATTCCGTAGGAGATGAGGGTCCTTTTCAGGGAGTCCTTGTATCTCTTCTGTGGGGCCCCACTTCTCTGCCGGCCATGTGCAAGTTCTCTGAATAGGTGGGTCTTTGTGTAGCCTCCATCCGTGCCATGTCGCCTGCCAACTGCAGGTGGGTCTTTTGCCGCATGGCCTCGATGCTTGTGGCCCTGGCTGACCAGAGGATCTCAGTGTTTGTGATTGGGAAAAGTTTGGAGGAGTCACTACTGCATCTGACTTCTCCAAACTACGCCTCGTGTTGTTGGATAATCATGGTGAGAAACTTCAGCGGGGAAGCCCAGTTTTTCCAAGATTTTCCAAAGGCCCAACCTACTTACTGTGACGAACAACCTTTTGTTTTGTTCCTGGCATTTTTCCTGGATCTGTCTTAGGAGAGAAACCATGTCGGTAAAACCCTGGTTAGCTCTGAAACTGCATTGGCTCTCCAGGAGTTGACCATCAGCAATTCGATCAGGCTCCTTGCAAGGATTTTGCCTGTGATTGAGAGCAGAGTGATACCCCAGTGGTTTGAGCAGTCTGACTTATTAATCACTGTTACCCACAACACTGGTTTATTGCTGGGTTTAGGTTATTCATGTATTCATACATTTATATGTATCTATCTATGTATCCAGACTTTGCCCAGCCCTAACCGTTCATAGTAGAAACTTGAAATTTTGCACACTCACTCCCCTCAATGAGAAAATTGGTTTTTAGAAGGGGGTTCAATATGTAATGTAAGTTTATGCTAAATTGGTCACTAGTTTGTGCCCGCTTGTTTTTTTAAAAATTCAGACCTTTTTTAGTGATCACTGCCCAACAAAAGGCGAGAGAAGTAACTTATTCATTGATCACCCCTTTTTCCAACATTTTAATTGATCATCCCCAACACAAGCATGTATGGGTGGCAGTGAGTCATAATTTTCCTTGGAATGCTAGTCTCCCTTGTTTTTGTAAAGGGTTATAAAGACTGCGTCCTTGAAGTCCTGGGGTAGTTTGCCTTCTTCACAACAGCTTACGATTTCATGGAGCCTTTGATGCAGAGCAGGGCTACCATGTTTCCAGATCTCTGGGGCTATGCGATCAAAATATGCTAAAAGTCTCTATTTTAAAATCATCATCCCTACACTTTAGCTTGGCTGCTTTTGTTTTCTTATTTTCAATCTGTATTGGCTTTGTTATCATAAATGTTTTTGCATTGTGGTAAATGTTCTTTTTTGTAAAAAAAATTCTTTGCTAAAGATCTACATCCGTTAATCAAGTCGAAAAAAACATAGAAACCATTTTTTTTCACCAGTAATCTTATGTGCTTTTAATCTGTTAGACCCTAACAATATTCTTGTGATTTTCTGTTTTTCAGAAAAAATCTTTTTTAAGGTTCTATTTTACAATGTAACTGTATCGTAAATGGGACCTTACTTTCCGTCAGTTGTATGGAAGTGAGGCTTCAAAGTATTCAGTTACTTCCCTTGTGAGGCTTCTTTGATATTTTAATGACGATTTTTCTGTGCTTTCGTTAATGAAAGCACAGAACAATCGTCATTAAAATATCAAAGAAACCTAGCTAACAGCCTTCACAAGGGAAGTAACAACATGCCTCGAAGCCTCACTTCCATACATTGGACGGAAAGTAACAATCCAGTTTACCATACAGTTACATTGTAAATAGAACGCTCTTTGTAAAACCTTAAAAAAACATTTTTTTCTAAAAACTAACAACTTCTGGGAAGATTGTTAGAGTCAAATGGATTCAAAGCACAACAAATTACTGGTGAAAAGAAATTTTTTTTGACTCGGTTAACGGATGTTGATCTTTACCAATATTTTTTGTCAATTATTTTCATATTATGCATGTTTTATGTACAATTATCATCTTCATGTATTTTGCTGTTGTATTTGTTATAAGTAAATATTATATTGATATCTTAATTTGTATTATTTAATATTTGTTATCTCCCCATAATATTATGTTTTTAGAATATTGTTGTGGTTTAATGAAGTATAAGTCCTCATCTTGTAATCAAATATTCTATTCTATTTAACATTAAAAAATAATTTTGCACATTACTCATGGGAATGTTGATACATTATCTTTAGAGAAACATTGTGAACATATAAACCAAGGTGAGGACAATAGTCTGAAAAAAATCTATGTATAATGATATTTCCTCATCTCAAAAATTCAGGCAGAATATCTGCCTTTGATCAAACAAAAAGCGAGTAGCTTAACTCTTAAATTCATAGACCGCTTGTAATTGACAGTGGAACTCTTCAATGAATAGATTTAAAAATAATCGAACGCGTCTGTTAATTGAATAGAAAAAAAAGAATTCACTTAATGATCAAAGGAAGATAATTTTAATCAGGAGTTATTTCCTTTGATATTGGGGGTTCAATTTTTTAAATATGAATTTAAAGGTTAATTACCGATTTTATCAAAAATATTACTTATTTTATTACTATAAATTAAATTAAAATATTATTTATTTGATGAAAACATCTAGATCAGAGGTCGGCAAACTTTTTAGACCATCGACCCCTTCATGGTATCCTCGATCCCTCATTGACCCCCAGGCAGGACTGCCAAAAGAAAGATATTAAATGTACCAATGCCACATCCCAAAATGTACCAAATCTTCCAAAAACGTACCGAATCCTTAAATGTACCAAATCTTCCAAAAATGTACCAAATCCATACTATATAATTTTATATCAAAATTTGGAGATTAACAAGAAATCAATAGTAAAATACAAAGTAAACAAGAATAGATGACAAAAGATGTAAAATGTACCAAATATTCAATAAACCCCTCCCAGCATTTATTAACCCCTTTTTTAAACCTTTGGCACTTATCGACCCCTTGGATAGTCCCAGGGGTTGATATCGACCATATTCGCGACCCCTCATCTGGATAAACAACATCTAACTTAGGCCTACCCTAGATAAGTGGAACCGTTGTTGGCAATTCTGCAGATGTGATGTCTTACTGTATATCTTCATCTGTCAGAGGGGTTGATTGTTTAATTACATTTTAAGTGTTAACCGTGTTGCCTTACTCTTTATTTTTTGCAGAACTGGACCAAGAAGATGAACTCACTGCTAAGAGAATCACTCGTATTCTGACAACAGATTTTCCTATGTACTTTGCTATCGTGACACGTATACGTCAAGAAAATCAGACCATTGGATCTGAAGGAGGAATGCTCAGTTCTACTGTCGTTCCCCAAGTTCAGACTATTTTCCCCGAAGGAGCCCTCACAAAGAAGATTCCAGTTGGCCTACAGGTAAATAGAAAATAATACTTTTATTGCTGTCAAAATATTTTAAAAAGTCATTATTGATAGCATTGACATATCTAAATTCTGCGTTAACTTTTTCTTTATTTGAAAATCAAAGCATGACTTTTATCTTTTTTTAATCAGCATTTTTTTAAATCTTAGGAAAACATAAAACAGGTCCTAGCCATAATACCAGTGCATTGGACGCTGTTTGATATTTGCATGGTTTTAAAAAATTAAATGACCATCTTATATACCAGTATATACAATATTTTAATCATATAATAACTTACACTCTATTTAGTTTGATAGAAATTATGGATGTAGACGACCTAAGTTTAATGTCCTCTCCCCAAGTGATAACATCTTACTATGATAAATTTCCCTATAAGAACCCAATACACTTTTGTGTTTCTTCACATTCTGATGAAGCCGTATCAAGGCAAAACATGTTAATGTAATGAATTGTTTCATTTTTAACAACAATTTAATTTTATTTTCACATTGTCTCTTTAATATCATAGAAATTATTTCAAACATTATTTTATTTGGGGGGAAACTGGATTCCAGTATTTGATTATAAAGGGAGAAATTGTGTTTCTTTATAACAATGACCTAATCTCATTTTTGTTATGATTGATAACGGAGAAGATTGCAGCTCTTGATCAAATAATCTTGAAATTATGATTTGATTTCATGCATAGAAAATCTTAGCATTAATTTCAAATAAAACTATTTTTATTTTGTTCAAACCTAAATAACTCCCAATGTCATATGATTATATAAGTAATTTCTTGCTTTTCATTTTTGGTTATTTTGTAACTCTTGTTGCTGAAATGTAATATTAGGTTGTTACATATGAAATGTCATTTGAATAGTACATATGTTACATATGAAATGTCATTTGAATAGTAAGATGAAGGATGATATAGTCAATCAAAATATGATTCATTTGAAGAAATAACCTTTATCCAAAGATCTTCTATGTCATCTCTATAAAATTATTTAGGTTTACTGGTCACATATTCAGTAAAAGCACGAATTATGGCTTCCCTATTATTGAACCTTTTATTACGGATATGAAGTTCAAAATGCTTGAAAAGTTGATAACCTGTAGGGGAAATGTCAGGTGAATATGGAGGAAGCTGCAAGACTTCACATCCCAATTATCTAAGCTTAGACACAGTCAGATGAGGAGTATGGTATCTAGCACTGTCAAGGAGCCTTTCATTCAGTTCATGTGGGACCCATTTTTCCTACTTTTCAACCTTTCCTATTGCTTTGAGACAACGTGATATGGTCACTGTTGAAATCCTAAAGTCTCCAGAAAGTGCTTGAACCATTGTTTGTGGGTCGATAATTCTTCATCATTAAGAACAGGTTTGGGACTCCGTTGAGGTTTATTATTGGTATCCATATTTCCAGACCTAAACCTATGGAACCAATGCTGTAGTATTGTTCACTCCAAATGCTTTGAAATTTGAAATTGTACTTGAAAATTAGTCTAACTCCTTGGGTCGACACCATTGCTGTTAACAGCTCAAAAACCTCCAATAATAACGAATTGTAATTTTCCATGGAATGGAAAAAAAATGTTATTATATTAGTAAATCTTTCGCTTTCAGCATTATTTTCTATGATGTAAAAAGACGGCATTTCATGTGTAACAACCTGATAGTTTATACTATATTTATATTACTAAAACTTAGATATTCTCTTTGTCAACAGAGAATAATTTTGTTAGTGTTTCCACTGATTTTATTGTTAAAGTTTTCTAAAGTTAATATTACATGAGAATCTTTGCTTTTCTTTTGCAAACAAAAATGTTTTAAATATCAACTCTTCCTTTCTCTACTCAATGTGTATCAAGTAACAATCTTGCAGTATCCACATCATTATTTTTATTTTTTTGTTTCTTTTTCTTTTCCAAAGACTAAATCTAAAGCTGTCATCAATACCAAAAATTAACAAAAAAAAATCTGGCCATCATTTTTTGCCTACACAAGATTCTGTGGGGTTAACCTTGAAGAAAATTGGTCTTGAAAAATAAGTTATTGGGTTGGCAAAAAAAGTTCAGTTTTTGTTGTTAAATGGCATTAGGAGAGTTTAGTTTTTAACTACATGCAAAACTAAAGGATTTTGTCAAAATTGACATTTTTGTTTAATGATTTAGCATGTTTAAATAGATTTTCTAAAATACTTTTTTCATAACTACACAATTCTGTATATCATTCAGATTACCGTATTTGATGGCATATAGGACCCTGTCCCCCTTATCTCAGCAGGGAATATTAAGAAAAACCATGTTTCCCTAAATTCCTCTCATTTAACACAAGTTTTTTAACTTATCAAGTTCTGGCCAGTGTGGAGTTGGACAACAAAGGTTATGTTTTCCTTTTGAGCCACTTTGGGGGGTGAAAAAATGGGTTGTATATGCCATCACAGGGTGTTAGCCAGCGTTCTCGCTAGCCATTTAAGGGCTACTTCCCAATAGAAACCTAATTCCAATTTCCTAATTAAGCTGAGCTCTGTTTTGATCATTCTGGCCAGCTAATTCACAATAGAAACCTAATTCCAATTTCCTAATTAAGCTGAGCTCCATTTTGATCAATTTGGTGGTTTTAGGCCATTTTTGGTGGATTTGGTCCTTTTTAAAAAAATTCATTTTTGACTTTTTTAAAATACAAAAATGCGGACCTTCTCAATCCTATAAAATATCGGCGGTCAGAACTCAAATTCCTGGCTGCCACCCTGATAAAGGCCCTGTGTCAAGTACGGTATCTCTTCACTAAGAATAAATTTGCACTGTTTGCTTTTCTTTCTTGCTTTTGGGAGTTGTTTGGGCAATTAATTTGTTATTTTTTTTTTTTAATGAGAGTAAGGCTTAAAGTAGTAATGAAAACCTTATTTTCTTCATTTTTAGCCTTCCGGGCAAATGATGAGGCCAGTAAAAATCACTGTTTAAGCATTTTCTTTACACTGCATCTATTTGAAAAAAAAAAAAAAAAAAAAAAATTTTCCCTATTTCTTTTTTTCTTTTTATTTTTAGTTGTTGTGCATTAGATACTTTTTCTTTTATATATATATCTCTATATATATCTCTATATATCTGCTTTTATTATTCATAGATTTATTCAATTGGCTTCATCTTGGTTGTTTATATGTTCACAACATCTTCTTCAGGTGTTTGTTGTATTCAGAAACGCTCTCCATTCAGGGATTCCCAACATTTTTCGTCCCGTTTACCCCTGGCCACTTTTCGAAAGTAAATTTGCCCCTACCCTGTTTTGTTCAGTAATTTGAGTTTACACTTCTAAAATAATAAAGCAACTGACAAAGGGGAAATTTTAAAATACTATTTTTAACATTATTAATTAATTAAGAAGTATAAAGTACAGATCGTTAAGTCCAAAATGGTAGAAAGAAAATAAAAAGAAATTAGTATTTTTTTCACAAAATAGACATAATACAAATTTTCTTAATTTTTTCTTTTTTAATTATAATTTTAAAAAGATATGTTCAAATACAGAATCAGTGAATTTACACCCTGGGTAGGCGAAAATTTACCTCCCTGAGGGTAGATTTACCCCATGTTGGGAACCCCTGTACTAGACCATCTTGTCTACCCCTGTGGATTGAATGGGGGGGATTGACATGAGATTCCAAGAGCGTTACCGATTACGGCAAACACCTGAAGAAGGCCGGAGGGTACAATGGCCGAAACATTGTGAACGTATAAACAACCAAAGTGAGGATAATAGTCCAAAAAAAATCTATGTATAATAATATTTCCTCATCTCAAAATTCAGGCAGAAATTATCTGCTTTTGATCAAACAAAAATCGAGTAGTTTAACACTTAGATTCATGGACTGCTTGAAACCATTCCTAAACACAGTGGAACTCTTCTGTAAATAGAATAAAAATAAAGAACTCTTTTTGTGAATAGAATTTTTTTTTAAAAATGTCAAAGGGAGGTAAGTTTAACCAGTAGTTATTTTCCTTGAATTTACACTCAAATTCTTTTTGTATGATTTTAAGAGTTAATGAGTCTATTCCCAAACTTTATGCCATCTCTATCCATATCACTAGGCTCAACCGATTGCTCCAGAGTTAGTGGCCAAGATGCTAGGTAATCGTGTGGCTGTCAGTCCTATAGTTACGGTGGAACCACGTCGCCGTAAGTTCCACAAGCCCATCACTTTAACCATACCAGTTCCGAGGGCCGCCCAAAAAGGAATGATCAATCAGTACGGTGGAGATGCACCTACGCTGCGGCTGTTATGCAGTATTTCTGGTAAGCGTAAGTTGAGTTTTGCTTGCTTCTCTGAACTTTCCCGCATGAACTAACTAACATTTTCTTCCCAGCGCTCGAATGTTTCAGCAAATATCTCCTGCACTATTTTTAAAAAATAAAAACATATCAAACATGTCAGGGGCAACATTTTAACGTTATTTCAAAAGTAAAAAAGTAGATCATAATAGGTTTACGTTATTATCCTTGGGATAATTGGGGGAAAGAATATAAGCAGTTTGTCTGAAAGAAAAACACAAAATTTAGTTGTTTTTTAAAAAGAATTCAATTGTTTTAAAAAAACAAAATGTAATAGTTGTTTTTTTAAAAACAAAAATTGTTTTTTTTTTAAATACAAAATTTAATTGTTTTTTAAAAAACACAATTTAATTGTTCTTTTTATTCAAGTACAAAATTTAATTGTTTTTAAAAAATACAAAATTATTTTTGTTTGCTAAATAAATGTAAATAAATAATTTCAAAGTCTCCAACTCAAAATAACCTTTAACCCTAACCCCAACACATTATCTCAATAAGATAATAACAGTCGAGTTGCCGAAATGTCTTTAACTTTTTTACTTACATTTATTTAGCAAACAAAAATACTGTGAACTGTAATAGCTATAATTATTTACTGTGGTGGCTAAACTGTACATGCTTTGTTTATGTACAAACACCCAATAAACATTTGGACACAAGCCTTATGCGACTGTCACCCACTGTCTGCTAATGTTTGTATGACATTTAGCTGTTTGCAACTGTTTGTGGAACATTTGCAAACAAACAGTACTTGTCCTCACTCAATGTTTGTGCAAACGTTACATGAACGTTCAAAGAACATGCCTGTTTTGTTCTGTTCTTGGGCATGGCGGATTGTACCTTGTGGTTCTTAGTGCCTCAATCGAAATAAGCAAATAGTTAGTCCATTATAGACATTTAATCTGTATTTTCTAAATAAAAAAAAACATGAATTTATCTAAATCATATTACTTTGCAAACTTCTACTTTGTGACATAACAGATAAACAACTAGTTTCAGTGCTAGATGGCTGGCTCTAGGTTTAACTTCCAACAATAATAACTGTAGAATTTATCTACTACCATCATATGTACTTGTACATGGTTATCATATGTACTTGTACATGGTTATCATATGTACTTGTACATGATGATCATATGTATTTGTACATGATGATCATATGTATTTGTACATGATGATTTCTTAATTTCAGAGCTGAATGTAAACAGGCACTAGCTCCATTATAATCAGATTAATTGTTATTGATTAAGATTGCATAGGTAGCTGAACATAATTAAATGTCCCAAATCCTCATTTGCTCCAATCCCCACCTCAATTCATTAGTATAACCACCCACTCACCCACAAGCGTGCACGCATACACACTCACACACTCACTCACACACACACTCTCACACATTCAGATTCACTGACCGACTTTTAGGTTTTCAGACTTTGATATTGCCCAAATAAATACTGGTGTGAAAACTCAATGTGTGAATTATATTAATAATATTATGAATGCATTAAAATTTTAATAATAATAATAATAATAATAATAATAAGTGTTTGAAACCTTGCAACAATAAATTTTAAAATAGCAAACAAGAGAGTAGTGGAGAATGCCAAAAGAGAAGAATCAAGAACAGATGAACAATCATGGACATGTCTATACAGAGGACACCTGAAAAGAGAAATTGAATCCCTCATCACTGCAGTCCGGAATAAGTGCATCAGTCCCTTTTTGATTTGCCAAATTTTGGGGTGCCTGATATGAACCAGATCAATGCTGCATATGTGGAGAAGAGGATAACCCACATAAACAGTAAATGTAGTAAACCGACCCAAAAGGAGTACAAAAATAGTCACAATTTATACTGACACCTGGTCGGACTTGCTTTTTTCATATGAATAAGCTAAAAACTGAACAGTTATGCTATAAACTTGCCCTTGTGAACAAGAAAGAATCCCCCAGTTATGGCTAAAATAGCAGGGCAGATTGGGCTCCTTATCCTGGTAAGGCAATTATAATGCTGCTAGCTCAAAGTAAACTGTGATATGAGGTGGTGTCCTTTCTTTACTTTTCAAATATTCAACCTGGTGTTGGTAGGTACTTCAGCTAGTAAGGTAAAGCGTCCGTCTCTTAGGAGACAGCGCCCATTGGAGTATGAACGCCTGGTGACAAAGTACCGGTTTTCTTTTGCCTTTTTTTAGTGATCCTAGCAAGTTTCAAGTCTGGTCGAGACCAGGACTTTATTCTTACAAATTTGTTATGACCACCCCCATGGCAGGATGCAAGTCCACTGAAGAGATACCTCCACCCTAATCACACAGCTTAGAGTGTACTCACTTAGCTGCTGAGTGCACAGGGAAATTTGTCCTAATGAAGAGTTTTTCCACACTCTTCGCTCATATGCCAGGAATCGAATCAGGGACCTTCTGCGTGTGAGGCAGACATGCTATTACACTATCCGAGCTGATATTTCAGCCAGTACATAGATAGATAGATAGCCAGCCAGCCAACCACGCAGAATCACTTAATAACTGAAGAAACCTATGTTGACAGTTTCTAAAAATCTGTTTGAAATACTGTTGCTGTTGCTTCCAACAATCTTTTCTACACTCTTCGCTCATATACCGGGAATCGAATCAGGGACCTTCTGCGTGTGAGGCAGCAGTGCTAACCTTTTACACTATCCGAGTGGACACTTCAGCTAGTACATAGATAGATAGCCAGCCAGCCAGCCAACCAGGCAGAATGAATTAAAAACTGAAGAAACCTATGTTGACAGTTTTGGTTTACGGTTTCTAAAAATCCGTTTGAAATACGGTTGCTGTTGCTTCTGACAATGTTTTCCCTAGAAGATATTTTCTGGAACATTCTCCACTGTATCTCCGTCTGAGAAAGCTACATGAGTCGTTGCGGTGCATGTCAAGCATTGTTGAACTTGGCTCATATGAAATCCCTCTAATGCTTTGCTTAACGAGAAAATCCGCAGCTCTAATCACCTTCAGGCTGACTAATCAGGTGAGATCACAGGTAGGATGGTGTGTTAAGATTTTGTTTTTTGTGAAAGTTTTTCATAGACAGTAGTGTTTCCTTTAGCACTGCATGACGTGCTTATGCAGTTTATTGTTTTAGATGATTCTGTCAGTATCTGTGGCTCTACAATCTATCTTGTGAAATCAGTGGCATGAAGTTTATATTTCAAGTGTCGGTGTTCACCCTTCTTTATTCAAATTTTGACTCCTACACTGCCGATGATTAGATATCACTGTGCAGCTATTTTTTTAACTTTTTGCTTTTGTTTTTGGATAATAAGTGTTATTTTTTGATTGATTACGTCTAAAAAGTATAGAAAATATCAATTATTCCCTTCAAACTCTGCTTTTGTAACCAGGACAGTGATAATTTGAAATCTACTCATTTTCAATTGGACAGCTGGCAAATTTGCACATTTTTAATAACAAAGTAAGAAAAAACACTACCTATTAATATCAATGTCCTGGTCACAAAAAGCAAAGTTTGAAGGAAATAATAGCCATTTTCTTTACTTTTTACACATAAGCAATCAGAAAATAACAGTCAGGAACAAAAATCACGTTGCACGGTGTAATGATAAATATTGAATAAAATCCATTGAAATTTTTATTAAGTGTGTGCAAAAGTTCACAGCAGAAAACCAATTTTTAACTGTAATCAGTCACTAGTTTTCAAAAAACACACTAGGAACTTTTACACACACCTAATATTACTTTTATTCTGATCTATATTTGGAAAATATCAGCTTAATTTTCAAAACTGTTTTTTACTGTCTTTTAAATTTATTTTTCTTCTGATTACATGAAATTTGGAATTAAAATTAATTTACCTCCCTAAAAATATTGAGTCATAATTTCCTCACAACTTACTCAGACTATCGATCAATGGCAGTGTGTAAACAGTGCAGATCGGAAATAATATATACAAAGTACCGTTTCACGAGTCCCCACAGGACAAAAGCGCTTAAAAACCTGTGTAATCATTGCCGTAATATATAATGCCTGCTAAAGAAATGTATCAACGTAAGGTCAATATTTAAAGAAAATGCAACTTGTTAATAAAGCTATTTACATAACACGGGACAAGAGCTGCAGTTAAGAAATGTATCTCTTTACCGAGTTTATATAAGTCTCGAAAAACAAGAAATTCTTTATTTCCGATCTGTGCTGAAAGATGAAAGAAAATACTAGTCAAAAATTAATAATAGTTAATGCTTCATCGAATAAAAAATAACAACATAATTTCCTGTTTAAAAAAAAAAGAAAAGAGAATTGCATTTTGAACACTGAAGGGTTGAAATTTTCTTTTTTGTGGATTGTTTTTATTATTTGTTGTTTTCTTTTGTTTTTCATGTGCATAATCTGCATTATGCGCAGAGAAATGTTTATTTATAGAAACTAATAAACAATTTCGGAAGCATGTTTTTTCTATTAGAATTTTATTCGATCTTTATGCGATTGAAAACTCTTAATTTTTCAAAGATATCAATTTAAATAAAATAGAATATATTCGCTTAGCTTTTGAAAGACTTAGCTTTCATGCATGCTATGGCTTGTAAAGTATTGAATCCAAAAGTTTTATTATTATTAAACTATAGACAAAGACAATAGTTAATGTGAAGTATTTAAAATTTCTATATACAGGTGAAGATTCTACTTCGTCCGCTCCTTCTTTGGAGGAGGAACCTATTCCAAAGTAGGAGTGGACAAAGTAGGACCTGTCATTGTTCCCAGATTGGACATTTTTCTTGGAATGTATCTGTACAAAACAGGAGCTTTACCTGTATAACGGGAAAAAAATTTGTTTAAACTCTTATTTTCGACACGTCGTTTCAGTTAATATGTTCCATTGTCTTTAGATTTCACACTTGATATGTGTGTGCATATATTTTTTGATACTCTGATTTGTGACCAGTGGTGTAGTGCAGTAGGAATGCTTAGGAACGGCGTTCCTTTACTTTGGGGGGGGGGGGACAACATTCCCTCACTATCTATATACGACTATAGCCAGTATATGTCCAAATGTATCCATTCCGTATGGCCTCAAAACATCTCTGGAATTGGTTAAATTTCAAAGATTTTCTCCGGGGTGTAAAGCGTAACCCCAGAGAGCAGGCAGCCCTGCATTCCCTCACTACACCACTGTTTGTGACTGAATTCACTAGTGTTCATCATCATCATCATCATTCAGTAGTTCTCAACCTTTTTTCCCCCTGCAGATTTCTTGATGTTTTCAAAAAATATGTGCCGACCCCTAAAGAGTTTTTATGATGATTAGTACAAGCCATCACAAGTTTTCAAAAAATGATTTACCATTTTGCAGACCCCTTGGGTCTCACAGACAACACTTTGAGAATGCCCATTTAAAGCCACATAAAGACAATGGCACAGTGGCACCTTAAGGTGCTTTTTGGGCTCAAGGGTGCCTCAGTGAGACGTCAGATATAACTGACGATGTCTACATCTAAATACAATTGAAGAAATCTCTGTCTGTGTGTGTGTGCACCACGATTACTCGACAACTGGCCATTGTACAAAGTTGACATTCGCAAGATATATTTGTCAGCACACAAGGCAGTGCAGTGTCGAGTTTGGATTTGTTTGAACCAGCGGTTATCAAGAAATCTAATGAAAATAAATAAAAAATAAAGATCTTTCTTCATATTCTATAAATTATCTCCCTTGACTTCTGCACTTTAGAATTATCTACATTTAGATATGAAATATCTAAATTGGCAACACTGAAATTTTCATCCCATAACCCGGTGCAGGATCATTGGGGCACCATAGATGAATTCATCATGGGTGTGTCTAGGGCGAGATAGCCTGGTGGAACCCATCCCTCTTTATGGTTGGTTTGGAATCAGACTTGTCCATCTCCTAGACTGGTTGCCAACCATGACTAGAGAGACCAGTCTGCACTATTTTCCCTTAGCTGGGTGGGGGTAGAAGAGATGGATTCATGCCTTTCCCAATGGCATTAGTGCGAAGTAAACACAAACTGCACATCTACACACACACCATGAATTTGTTAAAATGATTATGCAAGACTTATCAAGATAACCGCCGATTTTATTTAATTTCATTTTATTAAATATTTCATTTTAATATTTTTTAGTTGCATTTTTTCTTTGAGGAAAAGCCAACTTTAAAAAAAAAAAATTATGCTTCCAAATAGATTATTGCCATTTGAAAATGAACTCTTAGATTCATGAACCACTTGTGACTGGAACTCTTCAATGAATAGAATTTTAAAAAATGGAACTCTTCTGTGAATTAAAATAAAGAAAAGTATAATAATTTACCAAGAAGTGTGAGGGAAGTAATTCCCTAATATGAATTTAAGAGTTGAAAAAACAAGCTAATATTTTGATTGCAAAGAGCAGTTTCTTCAATTCTGCATGAGTTGTATAATTTTTGCATGTTTATATTATTTTTATACATATGTTTATATGTTTATGTTGCTTTGTTTTTTATTTGCATCTATTTCAGTTCTTACTTTCTTAATTTCAACAGTTTATCATGCAATATCAATGATTTTGCTTTCAGTGTTTTTTGATCTTGTTTATGGATTATAATTTCATATATAGAAGACATATAAATAGTTGTTTGTCCATGTTTAACAGTAAAATCTGGAAAGCTCTTGGTGAGTGCATACCTCCGCCAATTCCGTTGTCACTAAAAAACTGAATGATCAGATTCATAGACTGTGACAAGAGCTTGTAATAATTATTCGTCCGAGACATCTCTTTGAACCTTGATTCATTTCAACACTTGATTATTTCCTGAGTAACTTTGTCATTACTGTGTTATTACATCTGAAAAGGCCAAAGATTGTCCTAGTGTTAATAAAATTGAAAAAATTCCTGGATCAACGCCAAAATTTAATCAATTAATCTTTGGCCCATGGTCCACCCCTCCACGAAATGTCATTGAGAACTTTTGGAGATATTGTGTGGACAAACATGGGTGAATACATAACCACTGTCCAACTTTGTTGGCAGAAGTAAAAATATTAGGGTAGAATAATAAATGAATGAATTAATTTTAAGTAAGTTTTTAAAATTTATTACTTTGAATATCAAACACTTCTTTCATATTTCTAGTTAACTTTGCATATACTAGTTCTTATGTTCTTTTTTTAATTATTTCATCATCATCATCATCAGTCTCTTAGCGTCCGTCATTAGACATAGACCTTCCCCAAGATTCGCCAGAACTCTCTATCATGGGCGTCATGGAGCCAATACTTTCTGAACTTGTCTAGTTCGTCCAACCATCTTGTTTTTTTGCTGGCCACAGTTTCGTATAATCTCTGGAGATCCACGTTGTCAGTCGTGATGTTCAGCAGTTGTCTGACATTCTTGCAACATGAACATTTGAGTTTTCTGATGGATTCCATGATATCTCTACAAGAGTTGAATCGGAACAAAATATTGCTCGGTTCCTGATTGAAACCCTATTATTATTTCATGAAACTTTTGAAATCTGAAGTAAGTTTTTGTACTTACACATATTCAGGAATCAATATTTTTTTTTTTTTCTTTCCTTTTCATTCAATAATGTTATTCCTGTAGACTCCTTGTGGAGTATAGGGCCACAACTACGATTTCAGTACCAAGTAGGTTTTTATGGGATGGAGTTGCTAACACCACATCCAAGCCTCCTCCTTTAACTGGGCTTTGGACCAACTTTGGCGACTGCCAAGCTGTAGGTTTTTTTCTGTCAGAGTAACCTTCTCTTAGAGGGACTGCCTTACAAGGCTCCAACAGCCCTGCTATTTACCCATAGCTGGGAGAAGTGGATTCATGCCTTTCCCAAGTAGCTTCGGACGAAACTGTGCTATTAACTGTTGTGCCACGGCACACCTCCTTATGTGCAATAAGTGATGGAATTTAAATTCTAATTTTAAAATTTAAAAAAATCATTTAATATTTTACATATTTTTCTCATCCAAAATCTTGCTTGCTAATTAATTTTCAAAATTCTGCCTCTTCAAAATACGTTCATATATTTATGATTTGGTGTTGCATTTTGTTGTGAGGCACGCTTTGACGTCGTAGTATTTTTATTTGTTTTCATTTTATTTCATTATTAAACGTGGCAATTTTCTTTTCCTGCAAGTCTTGTGATAAACATTTTAGGTACTTTGTCATTATCTGTATGCCACTCATCATTGTTCTTCTATTTTGCTGATCCCCACATCCATTCAACCTTTTGTGTGTTGACTCCTCAGGCTGCTATTCATTACTATCGAACGGCAGCCCTAAAAATATTTTAGATAACAAAACAACCTTTTTGTATATTAAACTAGACCTAATTACAACATATTTTCAGTGGCAAGCTTTCTGAAATTTTTTTGTTAATGGAGGCAAAAACCCCTCTGATGTAGTGATCATATATGGTGCCTCGCCAAAAAGTGACCAAAAATGGAAAATATAAAAAAGTAGAGAGTTAAATAAACATAGAATTAAAGAATCACATTCAATATAATGAATAGATACAAAAAATTGATATTGACAAAAAGAATAATACCTCTGGGTTGATTTTAAAATTGTATTGTGTGGGCCAAAAACAGGCTAATTCAATGGGGTGTGGTGTGCCTCAAAAGAGTTTCTGTCTTTGTTCAAGCACAAGTGTACTTTGTAAAGCTTGCAGACCACATTGGTGCGGATTATGTTGTCTTTGTGGCTACAATATTTGCATATGGCTGACAGGTCCTCAGGTGATCATATATAGTCACTTGCCCCATAAATGGTTAATGCTATTAAGGTGTATGTCACTGAAGGATACACTATCTACTCACATTGTTGGTTGGGTGACTCCACCAGGGAGTTGAATGCAAGTAAAACGTCCCATCTCTTAAGAGCCAACTCTGAATGGAGTATGGAGACCGGTGACGAAGACCTGATTTCTGTTGCATATGTCAGCTTAGTAATCCTTGCAAGTTTCAAGTTTTGTCGAGACCAGGACTTTATTCTTACAAGTTTTTATGACCACCCCCTTGGCAGGATGGAAGTCCACCGAAGGGATACCTCCACTCTAATCAAACAGCTTATAGTATACTCAATTAGCTGCTGAGTGCATAGGGGAATTTGTCCTAATGAAGAGTTCTCCACACTCTTCGCTCCTACCGGGAATCAAACCCGGGACCTTCTGCATTTGAACCATCAATATAATTTCATAAACCCCGAAACAGTTAACACACAAAAAGCGGAACGGAAGTGGGGATCAGCGAAATGTAGGAACGGAATCCGTGGCTTAGAGATAATGAAGAAGTACCACATTTTATTTCGAACCTCAAACATCTTTTATATTATGACCTCCCAAAGAATTGTATATTTATCTGTACAGAGCAGAACTTCATAACAGTTTTTTTTAATTGCTTTTAACTGCTACGATTACTGTTATCATAGAAAAGTAGAACTCAATCTTCTAGATAAGTACTAAACCTGTAAACATTTACAGTTATGCACGAGTTAGGTGATCTTTATATCAGTATTTACTAAACTTAGCTTAGTATGGCTCAAGGCCACAAGTGTGGAGCACTGATTGATAATTGAGCTCAACACAGTAATAATAGTCTGTAAGGCTAGCTTGCCAACCCTGGCTCCACAGCAAAAAGCTGAGGTAATTTCTATATACACTAGAAGAGAGGTTTGAGTTACCTCATGAAGTAGATATCTTCATCAGTTTGTTTGTATGCTCAAGTCGAGGAAAACTCTCCCAAAAATCTTTGGTCGTAAAACCAAGCCATTCATTCATTCATTATATATGTGTGTATATATATATATCAATAAATAAATAAAGTCCATAGATATACAGATGTATATGTATTATCTTAAATTGTTTTATTATAAAAGTGCTCAATACCGAAAGGGGTAGAGCTGAAATTTAAATACGTGGTAAAACATGGCTGATACAAGGTTTAAACTCTGTTTCACTGTTGGGTCAGATCTTCAAATGCATTTGAAGATCTGACATTGAGCCTAGTCTTTACTCAGGTTGAGTGACTGTCTGGGAATACCAGTTTCTGTATGCAACAAGAAGATTGTTCTGCGGCCTTCTCAGACTATGCTCTGCCACTGATTAACAGAACATCTTGCCAAGCTAGGACTGGACTGTGCACCCGGTCCTCTCTCAAGCACACACCGCTCCATGGAGGACACATACTCATATCAAGGAGCAGCGATCACATATATATATCAGTGTAATTTTGTATTATTATATATTCATTATGATAATAAAGATATTTGTGAGTTTAATATCTAAGATCATGAGATTTTATCTTCTGATACAAAACAGTAGCCGTAAATAAACAGAAATCATAGTAGTTGAAACAGCAATAAAAATCACTAGGAACTTTTTTCGTTTTGATTAATAATTTTTTTAGCAGATATTACAAATCTTTCCTTGTATAATTGTATCAAAGAATGGCTTTTTTTTCTTATGCCTCTTCTTATCTGTTTCAAAAATCTTATAGAAATTGACACTTCTTTTTTAATAACCTATCACAGATTACAATTTGCTAGTGTGTCCTGGTTCGGGGGGGTATTTAATTGAATCTGGGGTGTAGCTGAGAGCCAAGCCCCCGCCGGCCCCCAAATAAAATCCAGCTACGCCCTTGAATTGAATCATTCATTTTTCATCCTTTTTGCTGAAAATATACTTTTGTTAACATTTGTTCTTATGTGTTAATAAAAGTCTGTGTTGTGTATTTATTTTTTTGGATTGTCATTGTCCAAATGTGTTATTTTTCAAGATCTGATTTTCTATAAACTCTTTCTTTCAGGAGGAACAACACCAGCTGTTTGGGAAGATATAACAGCAAGCACCCAACTCACTTTTGTCAATGATTGTGTCTCATTCACAACTACTGTATCAGCCAGGTCAGTCAGATTACATTTCCACAGGCAACATTTTGTTAGTTTATAAAATGTCAATTGTATTTGTAAATTGAGATATTAAGATGATGTACCATTATTAAATATACCTGACTCCATATGATAGTGGAAAACAATAACAAAGATCGTAGCATAGTGATCTCAAGATGGCAGTAGTAGTGACGATAAACTGATAGTAGCAGTGGTAGTAATAGTAGTAGCTATAGTGCTAATAGCCTTAAGGGTCAGACTGCTGTAAGTAAGCTTACGTGCTGATGATACTAGAGAGATAGAAAGAGTAATGTTAACAATATGCGCTTTCTTTCTCTGTCGGTCCCTGCAGTAGCAAAAGGAATGGAAATACATGGAAAAGTTGCACATGGTAAAATTGAAATGAAATAAAGATGCATGCAAATAATAACTGCAAATACTTTGTAACAATAATAAGAAGTATATTTATTACAGAAGCAATAACAATAAAGTAGTTCTCAGCTGTTGAGAAGAAGAAAGAATGCATTTAAAGAGTTTGGTTTACTACTTAGTAAGTGTTAAAGGGGTAAGATGTAATGTGACAATATACAGGGTTTTTCCAGACTTGGTGTCTACAAAGGGTATCATGTTTCAAGTCAAGTGTTGTTTTTCCATGTTCTGAAAGTTGGTTATCTGAGATTTATACTCAGAAATATTAACTTTGGTCTGTGGAATAAAAATCTGGGTGTTCCAAAGGAAAATTTGAGTGTCAAATGGTGTCACTTGTTGACTGGAGTGTGTGAGTGCAAAAATACATATGTGTCTGCTACATATTAAAGAAACCCTGTTTTTTCTAGAAATAATAAGGCGTAAGTGTTTACATTTTCAGCCCTCTATCTCCATATATACTTACATAGCCAGCCAGCCCAACTTAAAAACTGAAGAAACATATGACAGTTTTGGTTGATAGTTTCTAAAATACAAAGAAATGAAATTTTAAAAATTAAACTTCAAATACATATGCAAGTTGAAATATAACTGTGTTAATAAAAGAAATATTAGGGCAAAGTAACTTTTGGCCCACCCTGCATTTCAAACGGTATCTGGCAAGTTCATCCCCAACAATTCACCACCAACAATTGTATATGGAGGTGAATTGTTTGGGGTGAATTTTCCATAACCCATTTCAAACAGACCGGAACTGATTGAAAAGATAATGCAGTCTTTAGGAATGAAAGTATTTTATGAATATTTGTTTTTTAGATTCTGGTTGATGGATTGTCAAAATGTGAACGAAGCAAGCAGAATGGCTACTGAATTATATCAAGAGGCCGTTGTCGTACCATTCATGGCCAAGTTTGTCATCTTCGCAAAGCGTCACGCTCAAGAAGAGGGCAAACTGCGAATGTTCTGTATGACCGACGATAAAGTGGACAAAACTTTAGAAAAACAAGAAAAGTTTATCGAAGTTGCTCGAAGCCGTGATGTCGAGGTAAAAATATACTTTCTTTTCTCTCTCCTTTCACTTTGCAGAGAAATTTTGTTAATCTTTCGTTTTAAGTCGGTGATCTTAAACAAGTGAAGAAATCTATTTTCTTGTAATTCGATGTGTAAATAATAATTCTGTAAAAGCTGATAACTGCAGCAGACGTACCTCCTGCAGAATTTTCATTAACCCGTTATGGGGCAAGTAACTATATATGATCACTTAAATTGTGTCTAAAGATTTTTTATATTTTCCATGTTTGGTCACTTGTTGGGCAAGGCACCATATATGATCACTTCATCAGAGGGGGTTTTGCCTTCATAAACAAAAAAATTCAGAAAACTGAAAACGTCTTTAATTAGGTCTAGTTTAACATACAAAAAGGTTGTTTTGATATCTAAAATATTTTTAGAGCTGCCCTATAAAGGGTTAAAGAACAAGAATGAGTTATCTTACCTTTTTGAATTTACTGACATAAAACGAAAGTGTTTTTTATTTTTTTCAACTAACAAAAAATTAAGATGAAGGTAAAAAGTAGCTGTAAAAATTTATAAATAAGAAATCTCTTTTATTGAAGTCAGAATGAAATCTCGGGTTTCACTGAACCTTTTAAAAGAATTTGTTACTATTTCAGATACTTTTTTGTTCATCATTTTTTTTACAACAATTATCTTTTTTATATAAATATATTTAGATATCTATCTATTCTGATCATCTTTTAAGTACATATGTATCAACACTTTATATATATACCAATTTTTATTAAATGTAAGTAGTTTTTACCTTCATCCTAATTTTAGTTGTTTTTATACAACTTTTATAAATCAATCTTTATTATTATTGGATGAAGTATTGTAACAGACCACTTTTTATTAAATTTTACTAGTTTTTACCTTCATCCTAATTTTAGTTGTTTTTATACAACTTATTAATTCGGGCCACCGTTTCTATTAGGATGATGGTAAAAACTAGTCAAATTTAATAAAAAGCGGTATGTTACAATACTTCATCCAATAATAATAAAGATTAATTTATATATATGTTGATTATATATGTTAAACTTCAATTTATATATACCATATATAAGTACATATAGAGTGTCCTATAGATTATCACGTTTTTGTACCTATTGTAATGGAAGTAACTCATGGAAATGGGTTGTCTCCCTTAAACTTTTTATGTAATCCAAGTATCTAGTGAGATTAGAAAAGAAATGAAATGAAAACATTATATCTACCTGTTTATACAAAGTTAAGGGGACAACTCCTGTATATGAAGGTTCCAGTGTGTTTTATTGGCAGTGGGGATGTGTCGTAGGGCATAAGATTTTAACGCAATGACGCTTTTGTTTTAATATTTTGAATAATATCATTGATTTTGTTATCCAAATCAGATTGATCTAATTCCCTTGCTTTCAAATTTGTTGTTTAGGTCTTACAAGGCCGACCACAATATGTGGAAATGGCTGGCAATCTGATCCCTGTAACCAAATCCGGTGATCAACTATACGTACATTTCCGAGCATTCCGAGAGAACCGCCTTCCATGTACTGTGAAGGTGCGCGACTTGGACCAAGAACCAGCAGCTCGGGTTGCATTCATGAAAGAACCAAAGGTGGCCAGAGGAGAAGCACCTCAGTCCCCGATTTGCAACCTCAACATTGTATTACCTGATGTATCAAAGGTATGTTTAATTTTGTTCTAAATCAAATCGTTAGATCCTGTGATCGGCTGCATCTTTCCATGTACAATGTTAATTAACATAGAAACAACTGGATAAAAGGAAATGGGTAGATGAACCTTTTCCCCAGAAAATAGTGCGTTAAGTAGTTTAACCATTGATTAACATATGGTTAACCTCACAATCGAGAATGGAAAAAAGGTAACACTAATATATATGATGCTGGGAAAAAGACAATGTGGAGACTCAGAATAATTTGAATAATTCAGAATAATTTGTAAGAAATTGATTTAATACCTTAACATGTTTTGACTTATTAGGTTGTTTTCAAAAGGAAAATTAGAGAGAACGAGTTTTCATGTCTGTATCGACCAAGGGTTGTGACTAAATGGAGAATTATGGTGGTAGTGCTGCTGGAGAATTTCCCTGTTTGTGCGTGTGTGTTGCTGGGTTCTGTAGGTGGCCTTAATGTGTTGACCTCAAGTATCTGTTTTATGGCTGAGGTGTCTTGTGGTTTGGTGACCTCAATGTATTGGTCTCAGTGAGCATTCCATGGAGTGGGTTGGGGTGTGTAATGTGTTGATGATTTGTAAGTATCCTGTGTATGTGTGTGTGTTCTGGCGAATATTGAGGTATTTGTGTTGTTATTATCAGTGGAAGATGTTTGTGAGGCTTGTGAGTGTGTATATAATATATATGTACATTTTTAAATTGACAAATTGGAAAAACTTTTTAAATTACTTAAATATGTCATGCAGATATGAGTTATGTATAATTTAATAAAATGATTCATATGACTTTCAAGATATCGTTGGCATTCACTAAAAATCATTGAACGATGCATAGATAGTATCATAAAAATCCTTTTTTTGATTAAATCAAATTAAATTTTAATAAATGTAATCTGAAAATTTGTGGTTTTGACTTGAATCAATTTTGGTGTCTGGATTCTACATTTGATCTGGATATTTATTCTAATGTAATTGCTTTACATAAAATTACAGTACAAAACAAAATGTTCATAAATATTTAAATGTGGATTGTGGGTTTACCTAACCTCAGAACAAAGAAGTTAATGTCCCCAAAAGTTGAAATCTCAAATGAAACAAAAGGCAAAGTTTTTCCCTGTTCCTAAAAATTGACTTTGTTTTCTTCATCTTATTTTCTTTTTAAAAAATAAAAAATTCAAAATATGAACTCCATTTTGCTTGAAATATACATAGTTTATATATCTTTTATAATATATAAAGATTTACATATTGAAATCTGTGAAGTAAGTTTTTGTTATTGTCAAATAAATTTCTTAAAATTGTACTCCTGTTTTATATTTAGTCTTCATGAAATTGATGATTTTTTTTCTGCAACTATTTCAGTCCGATTCCATGGAAATGACTTCAGAAGAAGCCCTCGAAGTTCGAAAGCGGCATAGTCTTCTTAGGGAACATGGAATTGGTGAGTAAAAAAAACTATTAATATTAAATATTTTAAATAGTCTGAATAATCCTTAGAACAATTATTTTCTTTCTTATATTTTATTTATGAGTTTTATGAAAAAGATAAAAAACAATGATAATAATCTGAGCAGAACAATATACTTTATCGTTTTTCTAAATTAGCAAACCTAACCTTCAATTATTACTATTATTAGTCAATGATGCTATTTACTTACATGCATATTAATCAATTATTTCTGTGCAGATGACATTTTTTATTAGTGTCGTCCCTCACTTCTGTCATTATGACATCTACACAATCCTCTCATTCATTCATTCATTCATTCATGATTTGTTTAACAGCATATCAACCCTTGATGGGTCATTTAATGCTGAAATCAGTTTAAAATTTTTTTTAAATAGAGTCTTGCAACTTTGGTGAAAGAACAGGAGGCCCCTGATTGGGGGGTGGGGGTGGTCTTACCCCTCTGCAGGGAAGGCAGTTGGCGCATTCTAGGCCCCAGCCAACAGGGCCTCCTCTCATTCAGATTATATATTTTAAAAATAAAGTCGACATAAGTATGTCAGACATAGCTCTTATTATATATACGATTATAATTATTACAGTATTTCCCACCACATAAGACGCTGCATGTCATAAGACGCACCTTTATAGCAAATAAATTCTTGGATAATAAAAAAAAATACAAGATTTACTGTGGAAACTCATGTCACAAAACTTTGACTGACACAATATATTGTTTCGGCCACCACATGTCAGTGAATTATTAAACTCATGTTGACATTATTCTTTAGCTTCTTCAAATATCTTCTTAATGATAGACAAATTCCCCACTATTACTTGTAGCTTAAAACTGTGTAGGATTGTATCCCTTTTGCTTTGTTGCCGTTGTGGGGGTGACTAGCAAAAG
>VCCN01007239.1:1053466-1068325 GCA_006491835.1 Architeuthis dux
ATATACATCCACATCCCACATTTAATTTTTGCTGATAAAATGAGTTCTTCAGTGCTCAAAGTTATGATAATCTGCATCAGCCATTCTCAACCTTTTTTCGGCCACTGTCATATACGGATACAACAAACAGATAGACAGAAATTCATTTATCATTATTTCAGTCTATCCAAATGTGCCAGTGCCCCAAGGGGGCAATATGGCCCCCATTGAGAATGGCCGATCTGTATTAATCTGTTACCAGTTTCATGATAATGTTTAGCCTCCTTGTAATGATAGACCAGACCTCTATGTTGATATTCTGTTGTTTTGCTAAACACACAAAGCAGTCCTTTATTGCAGTTGATAACAAAGAAGGCTATTATTAATTTATTTACTATTTATTTAACTTCATCTCAATTCACCGGGAGCTTGTTCTTTATTCCGATCAACGCTGAGTACAGTTGTGATAAAAAGCAACCAAAAATTGAGATTACAGTAAATAGTATAAAAATTGATAATGATTCGCAATACTTCATCTAATAAACATAAATCTTTTTTTTTAAGTTTATTTTTGAAATTAGAATTTTTTTTTTATGTAATGTGTGTAAAATATTTTTCTCTACCAACTGACTATTAAGCATGTGCATGGATTCTATGAGACACGACTGTGAAATGTTACCTTCTTTCTAAATCGTTGAAAAAAAAACAAACAATTGCAGTCTCATAACATGTCCAAGGGAAATATTTCCCATTTAGGTATTGATGAACCTAAACTAGAATTGTCAGTCTGTTTGTATTTGTTTTTATCATAAAACTTTTATTGCTTAGGCTCTGAAAAAAACAACATCGCTTTCTGGCTGTCTTTAACCATTCAATAATATAACAAAATATTTGTTCATTTTAAAAAAAAAATGTTTTTGTCTTGAGACATTTTACAATATAATAGATTTTTGGTATCCTCTATTTTAGAATACAAAATGTCCGAATCAAATTTCAGATCCCAAATAGCTTAATTATCTCCTTTAGTTTTGTTTACTTGGCCTCATATTCTAATCACACATTTTTAAACCTTAATTTTTTCTTTTTGAGGACAATGAATTTTTCTAAAATCACGAAAAACAAATGTAATAATTTTTCACTTCACTCAGAGAATATGCTAGTGACAACTACTAAGAGACACGTACATCCTGCCAATAATCTAGTCACATGGCTGTTTCAGATGATAATAATATTGGTACCTATTTTATTTATTTATTTTTGTTTTACAAATTCTAAATCTTATTGGTCATAAAGTTTGTTTTTAACTAAGCAATAAATTTACTTTTTATTTTAGATATATTTTTATGCCCTTTGGCCATTGAAAATCTATGTAGTTTATTTTTTTATCACCAAGATATAACTTAGCGTACAAAATGTTTCAATACGTATTTCACAATATGACGCTAAGCACTGATCAATCCCACCCATATTATAGACAAAAAATAGGATGTTGATTATAGGGGTATTATTCTTTAATTTTTGGATGCCTCAAAAAAAAAGTTAAGCTTTAAAAATGTGTTTAGAATATGAGGTCACATAAATAAATCTAAGGGAGGTAATTAAGTCATTTGGGATTTTGAATTTGTTTTGATTTTCTAAAATAGAGGATACCCTTCATCATATCTAATGATAATCAATCTTTAACCCAATTATTAGCCCAGTTTTTCATCTGCCAAACAATGTTTTTAAAAAATTGTTATGCTTAGCCATTACAATGGACCTTGCCACGCTGATATATGTTTAAGACGTTGCTATAGAAGGAAAAGAGAAAAGAGCCCGTATTTTGATTACCATGTCCTTACTGCAGTGCCTTCAGTGCCTTCAGAGCCGACACCAAGACACGAAGGAGAAGAGGACGCGACAATGCCAACACCGACTCACGAAGAGGAAGAGGAAGTGACACTGTCAACACAGAGTCACGAACGAGAAGAGGAAGTGACAATGCCAACACCAAGTCACGAGGGAGAAGAGGAAGTGACAAGAATTGTCGATACAAGGCGTCCCGAAGCAGTGTCCCCTAAGGCTGATGATGCTGCTCAAGTCGGGCGGGAGACCGAACGCAAAAAAGAGGCTTTTGTCGCACTTGCTCAGCAACTGGATAGCTTGGCTGATCTAGAGGAACAGATGAAACCAGTAGAACGTTTACCCGAAGGTACTAAACTAGCAGCATGCTAGTTCTCATGAAATTGCCTGCCGTCCCAGCTGAAAAATTAACCCTCATCTCTAAACACCTGCTCCTCCATTTCTTCACCTGAAAAGGCGTGCACGTAATCGCTGCTTTCTACACTTGAATAACCAATCTGCTTTGACTAATCGCTTTGCCGTCAACTGCTTTCTAAAATGCTCTCCAACCCCCTCATTACGATCATTTTTAATAGCGTCAATTCTTTTTTCCCTTAACACTTTCAATGCTACTCGTTCTTTACAGTTATACTCCCTGTTGTGCTACCCGTTTCCTAGAGACCGCCGATGAGACAGGAAACTGGGTCATATAGTTACATCAGGGAAGTAAATTACTGCTAGAAAAATGAAGATCTTCGTATTTAGCAGTTGTGTCCAAGGAAAGCTATCTATGAAGATTTCCATAGAAAGCACTGAAAGTGTTATAGGTTCACTTTTTTTTTTCAAATATTTTTCATAGTTTTGTCTGAATTTCTAAGATAAGGAATTATTCTTATTATACACCGATTTACTCGGACTAATGACCTCATCTTGGTTGTTATAGTCACAATGTTTCGGATGTTGTACCCTCCAATCTTCTTCAGGTGTTTTTTGTAGTTGGTAACGTAAAGGGTTCGGGTTCGGGTTCGATATTCCCAGAAGATTACCAACTACAATAGACATCTGTAGAAGGTCGGCAGGTACAGCGGCCGAAACGTTGTGACTATAACAACCATGATGAGGACATTAATCCGAGTAAATCAGTGTATAATAATTGTTCTTAATCTTAATTCTGAAATGAGTGTATGTATGTATGTGTTTGTGTATATATGAGTATTTTTCAATATGCTTCAAGTTTTGAAGGCATAATTAAATATCTTATTGTTCACTATATCACGTCTTATATATGTTCTACATAAACTATTTTTATGCTGGTTTAAAAAAGCCAACTTTTTTCTTGTATATTTAGTGACTTTGTTTACTTATAAAATAGCTGTTTTGATATTCAGTAGGGCCATGTCTAATGCTAACCATGTGCCTACAAGAAAAATTCAGAGCTATATATATTTCCCTCTATCCCATAATAGTTGCTACATTTCTATATATAAATTTATGTATGCAAATGTAACAACTATTATGGGAGAGAGGTAGTGCTAAGTTTTCTCCTATCCAAAATTTACACAAATCTGATTTTCAATCCGAAATCCTAAGGCATTCACAAAACCTTGCCAAAAATCTTTGAAAATGTTCTTTTAGACAGAGATGTAAAAGCATAACTGAAAAAATTACATTTTATAAAGGATTTTATTGATAACCAATTTTTACCTTTTACCTATCCTGTAACCCAGCAAAGGGTGGTTGGGATACCACAGATGATTTCATCGTGGGTGTGTCAAGGACGAGATAGCCTGACTGAGCCCATCCCCCTTCAGGCTAGTTTGGAATCGGAGTTGTCCATCTCATTGCCTGGTTGCCAACTAGTATCTTCATCGCGTGTAAGATAATCACAGGAATTTTCATAGCAGAAATGGCTATTTCCTAGCCACTTTTTATAGCTGAAACAAAATGATAAAATCAGCTTAATCTGAATCTGTTGTCGCTAATTATCAAAGTTTTTTTCTTTTTTAAATTCGTACTTTAATAAATAAGTAGCGAAAATCTTATTAAAATCGAATAATATGCTTATTTTTGCCAGATTTTAAAATTTTCCACGTGTCTATTTCATGCAGAAATGTTGGTCATATTAGTGACATCAGGTGATAATTTCATTGACAAAACAATAAGTCTTAACTTTGATATACTTTGATAAATCAGCGACAACAGATTAAGCTGACTTTATCGTTTCGTTTCGGCTATAAAAAGGGGCTAGGAAATAGCTATTTCAACTACGAAGATGCGCACGATTAAAATACCGGCTACAAAAGTGAAGTAACCCTTGTCAACCATGACTAGAGTGATCCCAATCTGTCCTACTATTTAAGCATAGCTGGAGGGAGAAGAGATGGATTCATGCCTTTTCAAGTGAAGTGAACACAACTTGAACTTGGCTTGCTGATTCCATTCATTAACCATTCAGCCACTCTTCGCCTCCAATTAATGTTTGCTTTATAGCCATTAAAAAAAAATTGTATATCAATATATCCCTAGTATAAATGTATTTTTAAAAAAAACATATCAAACACGTGTGCAAGAATAAGCACGGGCAGAAAGACAAAAAAATGTCAATATTTTTATGTTTCCTAACCTTTAACACCCCCCGCCCCCACAAAACACTAAATAACCGTTTTTTCTTTTTAGTATCAGGATACTAATAAGTCTGGAAAAAACAAAAGGAACAATAAGTTATTATTATTGCCTTTTAGAAAAAAAAAGATTATTTCAAAGCACTGAATATCCCCATGTAAAACTAACAAAATACCCATTTGCCGTGTGAAAATACTAACATTTATTTTACACTTTTATCATAAGTAAAAATTATCAACTATACTTTCACTGTATGGCCACTTTATTTGATACTATTATCTGATACTTATAATGACATTTATTAGCTGAGAACCTATATTCGCCCGGCGCCAGTGTGAGAGACTGCTAAATGAGAATAAAGAAGTGACTGCTAAATGTGAATAAAGAAACAAATTTCACCATGGATAATTCGCACTTTTTCCCAAAAGATTTTGAGTTAAAAAATCCAGGTGCATATCATCTACTGAAACATAATTGTATACACAGGATATTGCATTTTTCAAACGAGCGGCCTAAATCGTAAATGTGAATAAAGAAACGAACTCTGTGCAGGGATTGAACCCGCGTCCACCCTGGAAGCTACCTTATACACAGGTACTGCTCTACCACACAGTTCGTTTCCTTATTCACAATTACGATTTAGGCCGCTCGTTTAGCAGTCGCTCGCGACAGGCAAATATAGGTTCTCAACTAATAAATGTCATTATAATTATCATATTCTGTCGGATATAAAATTATCCATCATTTGATTTCATACTGTATCTATTATATTATACTATTATCCATTTTGCCAAACCAGCAGAGATCACATAATAATAATTCAATGATACACCATTGACCAACTAATTATACACATTTCATATCTTTAAAACATTAGGATTGTTAGAAATTCAAATTAAACAAATATTAAATATGAATTAAATGATTAAATGCAATATATTAATATAAATAATGCAGTTTATAAACCCATAAGAACCCACTGTGACACCGGTGTCACATACAATTTAATTGGTCTGCACAGTCTCTTATATAATATTATATTTTAACCTTGATATTTAACTCACGAGGTGTACTATGAACATCCTGGTGCAGTCATGTGGATGTGTGTCAATTTGCCTACCCATAATCCCACATAATGTTCCTGCAAGTAGAAATGGGTCTTCTTATATAAATGAAACAGATATGGGTATATTAACTAAACAAATACAGTATTGTATTTGCAAAGAATTTAGAAGTACTATCACTCCGGACGTGACAAATTATACGATTTTCTTGCTCTATACAATTAATCAGAAAGGTCTGAGAGAGGAGGACTGTCAGTAGGACTGGTTGTTTCCCAATTGATAGTTGCATCATAGACTTGGTGTTTAAGGGGTAACATCCTGGTGACTTCATGTTGAAGGATTTGTAGATGCAGGACTACATCTTTGAAATTCATTAGTCTTAGTTATCTTCATAAACATATCACTGAGGCAAAGTTGTTTCATATGCTTTGACATAAGAAATTCAAGGGTCAACTCGAAATTTTGTCCACATTGAAAGAGGTTCCCAGACCATCAACTGCTGGAAATTCCGTGGTGGTGTATCCGTAATTATAACTCTGATGCTTACTGACAATGTTTGAGCAGTTTATTTCCTAGAAAATGAAATGTGTATCTAATAAAGTTGGTATTCAATGAGCATCTATGTTTATGTGTGTATCTCTGTTTGTATATCCCATTAACAAAATATAATGAAAATCCAAAAAGAGCAGAAAGGAGATCCAGCCATAACTTGGATGGATTAGTGAATTAAACTGAAATAGAGGGAACTTGGTTTTGTCCAAAGCTTTTTCAAATAGTTCTGGCTAAAAATTAACATTTCAGACTCAAATTTTTGAAAAGCAAAATTATGTAATATTCAAAGTTTTTTAATTAACTAATATGGTTTATTAGATAGTGTAAGGCTAGTTATTGATATTACTCATATGGTATATTATATAATGTAAGGCTAGTTATTAATATTAATTAGTATTGATATAATGTAAGGCTAGTTATTTAAGGTTTAACAATTGACTATAAACGACTTTGAGAAGAGTCATTAACATTCCAAATTTTATTCAAAAAATGGAACTCCTTCTTTGGGCTGTTGATGTTGTTACCACAACGTTTCAGCCACTCCAGCCTGCAGCCTTCTTCAGGGTTATAATCTGTAAGAAAAGAGGGGAAAAAAACCTATTTCTTCGGAACACAAAGTTCAATTGTCTGAAAAAAATTTGGGATGGCCGTAAATGAATTTGTTAAGAGCCAGTAAAGATAGAGAAGTTTTCACTGAAATTTTGTTTTAAAATTCCTTTGTGTTTTCTTTTGGGTTTTTTTTTTCCCCCTGAAATATTAGGTGCGTGTGCAAAGGTTCCCAGTAGAAAACTTGTTTTCAACTGTGTATTCAGACGCTAGTTTTCAAAACAAAATGGCGCTGGAAACATTTTCACACACCTAATAATTTAATGACTAGATTAACACTAACATTCTCTCAGAGAATTTTTCTAAACTATTCATCATTCTTACTCCCTGCACTCAGTAGTTTTAGTATTCCTTCTTCAAAAACAAACAAAAAAAAGAACTAATAATCACAGATAATCATTTTGTGGCTTATCCCCTCATAACCAAATCATATTTTGCATGTTTATTGTATTCAAATCAATGAAAAATATTTTTGTACTAAAATCAGTATTAATACTTTCAAGACTCCTGGTACATACATATATATATATATCCCAAGGTTTCTATAATTATCTGGTATATATATGTATGTCCCTTAGATTTCTTTTAGAAATCCACTGGGACATTTTAAGCACCCTCTTAATAGGTTAGTCTTGAAAGGATTAAAACAAAATACGTTTATATTTTCCGATGATTATTATTGATTCTCAGTATCTATTGTTCAAATTTTCTTAGAAATGTATTGCTAAATTTTTATTCATAATGTTATACTTTTAAAAATTTGTAAACAATTTTTCTTCAGTAAAAGAAGCTTAAATGTTTGTATTAAATTTTTTGCCTAAACAGTTTTCATTTACTTAGTTATTAATAATTTACTTATGCAAAAATATTTACTACAAATAATCAACTCATAGAACCATTGTCTTTAAAAACTTTCATTCATTTTACAAATAATCTATATATAATATAATTTTTATACATACTGTTAACCATTATCGATTTTGACTAGTATTCCTTTCATCTTAATTTTAGTGGCTTTTAATCACAACTACTAGGACCATCATTCTTCGGTGGTAAGTAAACAGTATAGATTGGAAATAAAGTATAATGTATATGTGAGACTTGAACTCACATCCTTTTACCTTGGAAAGGTAGCTCAGCCAGAAGAGCAGTTGCCATACATAGGCATGCTCCTGATGTAATAGGGATGCGAGTTCGAGTCTCTCCTAAAGCTTATTCTTTATTTCCACTCTGTGCTGTTTACTCATTGCCGTAGACTAATGGTCTGAGTATTTGCGATGAAAAGCAACTAAAATTAAGATAAAAGAAGTACTAGTCTAAATTAATAATGGTTGACAATGCTTCATCTAATGAAGAAATAAGTCAAGATAATCCTGTGTTGACTATAAACTGTTAATTATTTTTGTAAGATAAATTCTGTGTATTTTACAAGTGAACAAGATTGTGTGTAAATGTATATAAGTGTGTATGTGATAAACTTTTCGCATGTATTCCTGCAAATAAGAAAAACTAAAAATGAAATAAAGTAACAAGTAACAATATAGCACACCATTTTATTTCCTCATCTGCAACAGATGAAAGGGAAACAGTCAGTGAAGGCTTGATAGTATCTAAAGAGAAAGGAACCGTCTTGGTGAGCTCAACTATGGCAGAAACGGTCCGCTCAGAGCCAATCAGTAAGGAAGTGGTTGAAATTGAAAATGAAACTATTGCTAAAGAACAAATATCTCAAGTGACGGCTCCTTGTGTGGATATCTCTGGAGCTTCCAGTACCAGCTCCATTTCAGAGCCCAAACAAGAGCCCACACCAGAGCCAGAACAGAAAGGTACAATGCATGGTGTTGACTAGCATGGGTTGCTTTAAGTGTCAGATCTTGAAATACTCATTTTACATATTTCTTTTCTGAACTTCTAAATTTTGCATGGTGTTCAGTTTGCTTTCATTGGTAAAGGATTCTCTATTTTTGGTTGAAGTTGAAGATCATTTTTTTGGTGATTTTTCTGAAGGGTTCTCATAGGAATCATATCGCAACAGTTTAGAAAACGTTACTAAAATCTGTGTTGTTTTATTTTTCTCTCATGGCAAAGCTATGGTCTTCACATGAAAAATTAAGAAAAGGCAACAAGTCTGCCATCCTTTCTTTAAAAAATGGTTATTCATGAATCACATTTTGCTGATTGAGCAACAAACGTTACAGAATCTCTTTAGAAGCTAACCCACAATTGACAAACAAACAATAAGTGTTGGCTTTAATTTTTATATAAGTACGAGGGGGTGCCGACGCAAAAAATGGATTTTGAATGTGGCGCTTAAACTGGACCTAGTTGCACATTGCGCCGGTAGGTGACACGAGTCATGAAATGTCACTTGAAGACCAACAATGATCTGGCCGACAAGCTGAAATAACAAAAATCTTGCAAAAGTTAGCCATGCAATCAATGAAGGTTGTCATTGGACCATTGATGAGATGTCTGAAGTGACAGGTTTTCTCTTGGAGTTCATGCCTGCAAAATGTTGACATAAGATTTGAAAATGAAACGGGTTTCTGCAAATGTGCCCCGTGTGCTCACAGATGATTACAAAAAACAATCATTTGAATGTGTGCCACAATTTGAAAGAAAAAGTTCAAAATGACCCTTTCTTTCCAAAGTTTTGATCAGGGATGAGTTTATAATCCCAGTTATTCTTGGGTACCCGCTCTTAATCTTATTACCAGAAAAATATGTTCTTGAGCATATGTTTTCATTTTTAAAAAAATCATTATGTCCAGGGATTTAATCCTGATATTTTTCAAGATATTCTTTTCTTTAGATTCCACGATAATGTGGCACTTATACTGTACAGATGTTGTTGGCCTATATAGATTCTGTACTTATTTTAAAATATACATTCATACTGTTCGATACTATTTTTTTTTTATTTATGGACTGGTTTAGAATTATAATTTTTTGTTCTGAATAGAACTGACAAGACTATCTTTTTCTCATTATGGCATTACCATTTTTTTTTGGCTTTTTAAAAAAAAATAATTACCATATTTGCTGGCATCAAAGAACACTATTTTATTCCCCCAAATCTCTTGAAAATTTACCCAGCGTCCTACAGGCTGAAGATTACTTTTCCCCCATAGGCCTATCCTGACCCCCAGAGGAAGGTAACCTATGCCTGACAGTAACCTTAACTTCTGGATTAGACATCTGAATGAAGTGTACAAATTACAGCTCTGGTTAGTCGCTCAATAGAAACCATCATGTGACCAATGTCTTTTGACAGCATGCTATGTTGGGGGTGATCAATGAATAACTTATTTCTCTCGCCTTTTGTTGGGCAGTGATCACTAATAAAAGCTTGAATTTAAATTAAAAAAACAAGCAGACATAAACTAAGTGATCAATTTAGCATAAACTTACATTGCAAATTTAACCCCACACTACAAACCTATTTAAGGGGGAATTTTTAAAAAACAAAAAAAAATGTTTGTTGTAGACCTAAGGAGTTGTGTCAAAAATTTCAGCCCTCTAGCTCCATGGATGATATATACATAGCCAGCCAGCTGGACCAACTTGAAAACTGAAGAAACCTATTTTGATAGTTTTGGTTGATGGTTTCTAATACGTAATCACAAAAATTCATTCCTGTATCTGTAAGCTAATAGACTAGTAGCAATTTAGATGCTGTCTCCGTATTATAAGAGAGAAAGAAAATCAATGGAAAAACTGGTCAAGAGGATCTATATGTCACTAAGCATCCCACTAAAGATCTTGGGAAGGTGAAAGTGCTGAAAAATTGGGACCGGAGCGTTCTTTGATGCCGAGAAATACGGTACTAGCAATTGTTTTGTGGATTCGGTTTGAACTATAGAACCCTGAAAGATTTTATTCTGGGCTTTAGTTATTTTCCTTTCTGATTTGTTTGTTGTTTGTTTCGTTGAAGTTGCTTACCTTTTCTTTTTCTTTTTTTTGATTTGAAATATTTTGAAGCCTCTTATAATAGCTTCTTCCCAATTCGACCCCTTAACTGAGAATGACGGGAATTTCAGTCATTGCAGTTCTATGGCTAACTCAATAAAATTTCTGTTTTATTATGATTGATGGCAACTCAGTTCTATCATCTTGCAATGGACAATGGCTTTTGTCTTGCAATGTGTTGCGTAATCATGTTTTTAACATGCAGACATAGTGGTATTGACATACAGGAAGAAACTGCACAGGACAGCATGCACTCGAACAATGAAACAAAGTATCATTTCTAGTGTATCAATGTTTATTTTCGTATACATGAACAGAGGCATCCAGCAGTTTTTCAAAACAAACCTGTTTACCTATCTTCCACCGTGAGAGGAAGGTGGTCATATACATGGCTGATTTGTTTACGGATCGAGAGAAAAGGAGAGGCTACGTATTGGTCACGGGTAATTAACTTCACAAACCCTGTCACTCTAACTGCCTCTAATTACTCTCCAACTGACAATCAAAATTGGGTCCTTTTTAAGCCTGCGTGTTGATTTTGCTCCGCCTCATTGGCTCCACCCCTTTCTGATATCTCTATCTATGGCATGCCCATTCCAGGTCCCCTTGCCTCCAACCAGGTGTCATTCCTAGTGCGTCCATTTGTGGTCACTTCCGTTAATTACTTATCTCTCTATCCTTTTTGGTCTGCTATTAAATAACTCCAAATCTCTTAATGTGTTTTTGACTGATCTAGCGCGTCCATTTCCCCTGCCCATCCATCAATCGTCTTTGTTCTGTGATTAATAACAACCTGCTGCAGTTAATGGGTTGACCAATACAGTACTCTGGTGTCTGATTTCAATAACATCAACACTTACCTGGTTCATCACCAGATAAATTAATTCATACTTTTTTCTAAGTTTGTTGAAGCTATTTGTCATCTGAAACTACAATTATGGTGTTTCCTGCTTTCTTTTGAATCTGCCTTATTTTTGGTGGGAGATATTTTTTCTGTGTGTACGTTTTTTGTTTTTTTTCTTCTGTCTTTTTTTTCTTGCATTTGTACGCGCTATCTTTGAAGTGTGTGACTGATTTTTCTTCTTTGAAATAAGAAAATGAAAGTCAGTTGCATGTCGTTTCTATTTCTGGAAAAGTTCTATAAAGAATGTTAAAGATGATTTTATACTTTCTCTGCTAGTTTTTGTCTACGGCATGGAAGTCTTTGAGAATTTTTGGTTGATGTTGAATCCATTCAGAATTTCTTTTTTCTTTTTCATAAATAGCCTTTCTTTGTTGATAGGTAAATTCAAACAGTGTTAATATCAAGCAACACCTTATTTAAATATCCAGTTTCATATGATAAACTATGAGAGCAATTGCAGACACTTCATTTCGCTGATCCGCACATCGTTCCGCTTTCTGTGTGTTAACTCCTATTTTGGGGTTGACAAAACTATATTGATGGGTCACCGTGAAGTAATGAAAACCAACTGCATTTAATTCCTCTGTGGAGTAATCCTGCCAAAAATCTGAATAGATAGTGGATCCTTCAGCGTCATAGCATTAGAAGCGTTAACAGCATTAAGAAGCGTTCTGCAATTCAGTTGTAATGAATAGCAGACTAAGGAGTTAACACACAAAAAGCAATTCTCAATACCATAAAATCAGTCTTGCAATCTAGTAATATTTCTTGTTATCCATTTAGCTCATCTAAATTTATATAAAGTATTAATGTCTTTTATTTTCATGTTTGTTCATTGTTTGCTATATGAGTTTGTGGAGCGGGAAAAAACTGATCAATTGAATTTCTTTGAAGTATGTTTTAACTTAGTTGAAGCAAAAAGTATGTTTTAACTTAGTTTAAGCAAAAAGTATGTTTTAAGTTAGTTTAAGTAAAAAGTGAGTGAAAGATATGATTTTAAAAAAAATCAAAACTCGTAACACTGATATGCCTAATTTGAATTCTAATATAGACTTTATTTTATTTTACGCACTTTCAGGCTTCGCACTTTCAGGCTTCGGTTTTATCTACTGTATAATTTTTTTCATCGAATGCTGCCTATATTTCATCAATGACACCAAATGATATTTTTCTAACTTTATAAAGCCTTGACATGAATATAATTATCATTTTGCAGAAATTTCACCCAGAACTAAGACTCCTCCACCTTCACCAACTGAAGTGGTTCCACCAGGTAGTCTTCTTTTACACTAGATCTGGTAGAGTTAACCTGCCTGCACTAAAAACTGCTTTAGTTGAACCATTTGTCATACCATTAAAAAAAAGAAAAACACTACCTCATTATTGCACTCTAATACCATCCCGTATTTTGCTTACGTTTTTTGTTTTAGAGCTAACCATTTGCAATATTAACTTTCTACTATTATTCATTTTAACTTTTTTTTTCAATTCATAACCATCGATATCTATCTATATAATACTAAAAGTCTGATTTTGTTTATCTGTATGGGAACTCTAAGTACCCAAAAACCATGCATTTTAGCCAGCGATATTGAATTAAAGTACCCTTAAAATGTGCTGTATTAAAGAATGCAAAAACGGTCCAGATGATATGCAACTGCAAAAATTATATTGTAGGGTCTGCATTTGCGCACTCAGCAATTAGTGACACAATGGGTAATGGGGTTGTCTGATTTTGTTTATCTGATTTTGACCGTTCAGTTGCCAAAACAGGTATTGTAGCCAGTGGTATTGAAATAAAATAAAAATGCGCTAACTTAAAAATCCAGTGTGGGATCTGCATTTGCACTCACCCCTAACTATATTTTAATTACTGATTTGTCAAGAGAGATAATTATTAAATGCTAATTATAGAGTAGTCTCCCTTATTTATTCTTTGCAAATGCCTAAAATGCCTCATTCTGGTCACAGCCGATTGCACTAATTTTCACTCAAAGGGTGACCTAACGGGTCATAGAGTTGTCTAATACAATTATAAATACACAGATTTTTTGTATATACACTTAAAGATCCTTTAAGCTGTCCATTTAAATATTTGAAAAATGGATAGATTTCTATTCTCCAAGCTCACAGCAATGCAAATCTCTATTATCCACATTTATAAAATGCTATGTGTATCCATATATTCTCCAAGCTCACTGCAATGTAAATCTCTATTATCTACGTATATAAAATGCTATATGTATCTATATATTTCATATATGCTGACATTTTCGACAGCACAGTTAAACTATATATATTTACAATATAATCCATCCCTTGGTGCCCTAATCTAACTATCTAATCTACCAGCACTTCCCTGCTTTTTAGTCGTACTAACATGGTCCTTTAATTTATTTTATTTTTATTTATTTGTTTTTGGTTTGGGGTAGGGAGGAGGGATTTCTTTGATCCAAAGAATGCTCTGTCTATAGTTTAGAGTTTTTTTTGTTTTATAATTGGCTTGATAATCCATGAAAATACTAATTCTCTATTGTCTGTGTATTAAGCTTACCTATAAAGATGACCTACAGCAAAAAAATGTGTAACAGAAACATCACACACAAATGTATACATCACTCTACTATTGTCACTAAAAACTGGACGATCATGTTACACGTCCCAGACTGTGCCGTGACAAAAGCTTCTAATTATTATTCATCAGAGACCTCCCTTTGAACCTTGGTTCATTGCAATACTTGATTATTTCCCTTTGGCTGAATAACTTTGTCATTACTGTGTTATTACATCTGAAAAGTTATCCCGCAATGTTAACTAAATCGAAAAAGAATCCCTGGATCCTCCCCAAAGTTTTATTAATTATTCCTTGGCCCATCCTTTCCTCAAAATGTCTTTGAAATTCATTGAAAACCTTTGGAGATATTGTGTAGACAAACATGGGTGAATACATAACCTGTGTCCAACTTTGTTGGCAGAAATAATGAAACTTAGAGCTTAGAGTCTGATTCTCATTTGATCATCAAAGTTAAGCATCTTAACCTGATCAGTACTTAGATGGGTGACTACTGAAAGTCCATAAACACGAGCAGGTGCTGACACAAGCGTTTCGTTTACAAACATTGATACATTCCAATGGCCAGGAATCGTGACCCACTGACCCTAATCTCATCTGGGGATTATATATTAAATCAAGGAATGGATAAATTTGTATCTGACAGAATATGATAATTATAAAGACAATTAATTAATAATTAATTGAGAACCCATATCAGCCCAAAATCGATATTAGTGATTAAATGGGCGGCCTAGATCGTATAAATGAATAAACAAATGAGCGCTGTG
>VCCN01007239.1:1091784-1101971 GCA_006491835.1 Architeuthis dux
TTTCAGCCGATCAATTCTACAGCCTTCTTCAGGTGTACTATCCCTATATAAAGAGAGGGACTCTTTTTCTGGTAGTGCCAAGTAAAAAATAAAGGTAGTAAATTTTTTTTTTGTTAGTTGTGACATCTGCCACATATATTACAAGCGTTACCGCCAAAAGATTTTTATTTGCTACCATTTTAACTTGGCACTTTCTTTATGTAGGGATAGTACACTTGAAGAAGGCCATCGAATGGATTGGCCAAAATGTTGCGGAACATCAAAAATAACAAAAAGAATGTATTGAATTGTGCAAAAATATCTTTGAACAATATACATTGTTGATTGCTGCTTTGGTGTGAACCAAACCAATACACAAAACTATTCTTTTAAAGAAAACACTAGTATTCATTTTTGAGTCACAAACAAACATGGCTGCCGACCACCTAACTCCGACTATCATAAGTTCTATTCACAACTCTCTGCATGAACTCGTTTCTCTAACGCTCAAGAGGTAAATACAGCCAGGAACGTCCAAGTTTACTATCTGCTTGCATTGAATCATCCGAGAACAATTGGAAAAGCTTTTGCCATTCATACCAGCCATTCTCAACCTTTTCTGGCCACTGCCCCCTTTAGCGATCTTCTCAGGTTCCCTAACAGATAGACAGAAATTCGTTTATTATTATTTCAGTCTATGGCTCCCTTCGTTTGTGCTAGGGCCCCCAAGGGGGCCATATGGCCTTCAATGAGAATGGCTGATTCATTCGAGACAAGGCTTCAAGTTACTTGGCTGCCATTTTGCATGCCGCCAGTAACCAAACTCACAGGGAATGGAATATGACATGTGAAACGATTCCTGAAAAATAATAAAGCTGTTTCTAAAAATACTCTTTACAGAGGCTGGAACTCGCAGAGAGAGAATCCGAGAGATAGACCTTGATCCGCTCATGCAAAGCATGGAAAAAGAATCTATACTTGATCGTTTGGACCCACATACAACGTCCTTGCCTGAACCTAGGGGGAAATACATTTCTGCGAAAGAGATCTGTGTTGACGAAGTGCCTAAGGGAGAATCTGAAATGATACCAAACTTAAACAAAACAGATAGTCAAATCTCTCCTGAAAGTTATGCTGCAAGTATGAAATACACTGTTGAATTGTCTCCTGAAAAGTTCATAAGCGAAATTACTTTTATAAAACCCTTGACAAGAGAAATGCACGGAGAACAGTTAGAAATCACTGAAACTTACAAAGGTGAAACTCCGAGACGTGTTATTGATAATACAACTACTGAAAGCTATCTAGATGAAAGACCGTCGCCTGAGGCATATTTGATTGAGAGAATTTCTCCTGATCAAATGATGGCTAGCAAAGTGTCATCTGTTGATGGCCCTATGTCTGCTGAAGGACCCACCCTAGATATTATGGAAAGTAAGCCGCATATGATAGATACGATGGAGGGGGTATGTTCCGTTGGTGACCGAATGATGGAAAGCAGGGTTTCAACTGAAGAAGATGAAAGACCGTTGCCTGAGGCATATTTGATTGAGAGAATTTCTCCTGATCAAATGATGGCTAGCAGAGTGTCATCTGTTGATGGCCCAATGTCCGCCGAAGAACACAACCTAGATATTATGGAAAGTGAGCCGCATATAATAGATACGATGGAGGATGAATATTACATTGGTGACAGAATGCCGCCTGAAAGTTACCTAATAGGAAAAATGTTACCTGTGAACGAAATTCCTTTAACTGTAACACCTGATATTCCCATCACTGGCGAGATAGAAAAACATGATCAGATGTCCTCGCAATTTGAAATGCTAAATAAAAAGTCAGCCCGGATATTTGACCCTGAGCTGTCACCGATAGCCACTGAAAGGTTGTCTCCAGAAGGATTTGCCGCTGAGAGGATATCTCCAGAGATGTTTGCCGCTGAGAGGATGTCTCCGGAGATGATTGCGACTGAAACGATGGCTCCGGAGATGTTTGCCACCGAGAGGATGTCTCCGGAGATGTTTGCCGCTGAGAGGATGTCTCCAGAGATGTTTGCCATTGAGAGGATGTCTCCGGAGATGTTTGCCACCGAGAGGATGTCTCCGGAGATGTTTGCCACCGAGAGAATATCTCCGGAGATGTTTGCTGCAGAGAGGATGTCTCCGGAGATGTTTGCCTCTGAAACGATATCTCCAGAGTTGTATGACACTGAGAGGATGTCTCCGGAAATGTTTGCCACCGAGAGGATGTCTCCGGAGATGTTTGCCACTGAAACGATGTCTCCGGAGATGCTTGCCACTGAAACGATGTCTCCGGAGATGCTTGCCACTGAAACAATATCTCCTGAGATGCTTGCCACTGAAATGATGTCTCCGGAAATGGTTGCCTCTGAAACAATATCTCCGGAGATGCTTGCCACTGAAACGATGTCTCCGGAGATGCTTGCCTCTGAAATGGTATCTCCGGAGATGTTTGGCATTGGAACGATATCTCCTGAGATGCTTGCCACTGAAACAATGTCTCCAGAGATGGTTGCCTCTGAAATGATCTCTCCGGAGATACTTGCCACTGAAACGATGTCTCCGGAGATGCTTGCCTCTGAAATGATATCTCCGGAGATGTTTGGCACTGGAACGATATCTCCTGAGATGATTGCCACTGAAACGATGTCTCCAGAGATGGTTGCCTCTGAAATGATATCTCCGGAGATGCTTGCCACTGAAACGATGTCTCCGGAGATGCTTGCCTCTGAAATGATATCTCCGGAGTTGTTTGGCACTGAAATGATATCTCCAGAAATGCTTGCCACTGAAACGATGTCTCCAGAGATGGTTGCCTCTGAAATGATATCTCCGGAGATGCTTGCCACTGAAACAATGTCTCCGGAGATGCTTGCCTCTGAAATGATATCTCCAGAGATGTTTGGCACTGAAACGATATCTCCAGAGATGTTTGGCACTGAAACTATGTCTCCGGAGATGCTTGCCTCTGAAATGATATCGCCAGAGATGCTTGCCACTGAAATGATGTCTCCGGGGATGTTTGCTTCTGAAATGATATCTTCTGAGAGGTTTTATCCAGAGCAGTTTGCTGGCAAAATGATACCTCCTGAAATGTTGATAGAAGGCCAACCATGTCCAGAAAACCTGATAGGTGAAATGCTGACCTTTGAAAATGAAATCTATACTCCTGCCTGTTTTATTACTGGGCCAGCATCCGCAGAACCGTTTCTAGCTGAAAGAATGTCGCCCGACAGGTTTATTGGTAGAGGAGTTCCTCCAGAAAGTCTCCCTACTGAAACGATGCTCCCCAACAGCTTTGATGCGAACAGGATGCCACCAGGCAGTGGATCCGTGCTGACGTTTCCTGTTTACCAACCAATACCTTATTGTTGTCCAGTTGTTCCACAATCACAGGAAGGGTTTGTCGGACCAGAATCATTTGTAGACGAAAGATGTTTTCTTGAAGCCCCTGTCGCTCCTAATCAGATAGATGCTCCTTTATCACCGTACGATTACTATAATGAGAACTTTGCACCACTTGGTCTTACCAGATCAAAATCATTTTCAGATCTCAATGAGCAAAAACTAACAACACGGATGCCTTATGTTAGATCCTCTGAAGAGTTATACTGCAGCTCGACACCATCATTCGGCATGCCAGTATCAAATCAGTATCCCAGGGATATATTCTCATACGAAACACCGGTCAGAAATGTTCCCGATGAACTATTGCTGCCACCCATTTATCAAGAGGAAGTTATATCGATCCCATCTGAAGTAATAATGGATGGTGACAGTATTCTTGAACATACATCGTTCTACAGTGAAAATATGCCACCATTAAGGTTTCCTGGAGAACCTCCTGGTCTTATTGACAGAATTTATTCTGATGAGGAATGTATAGAGAACTATCCTAGAAATTATTTACCTCCTGAAATCTACCCAGAGCAATATGATGTCAATGCACCCGACAACTATTATCCAAGTTATGAAGATAGTCCTAGCATGTTTTTATCAGTGAATGAGGAGACTATTCCTGACAATATGCCCAGTATGCCAATAAGTCCTTTAGCCTATGTACCTTGTCAAAGTACAGAGTATTTAGCAAACCCTGAGCTGTCTGAAAATATGGCTATTGAAAGAAACATTTTGCAATCCACAAACTCTGAAAAGTTTGGTTTCGATAGGCCTGCGTTACCTTTTGAGGGTCAGGCTGTGGGTAGTGGTGGGATGCCACCATCTCCTGTTGGATATGCACCTTTTGAATATTCAATGCCACCGGCCAAATTAAATCGAAGAAAGTCTTTATCGTACAACGATATTAGTAGTGGGTCTTTAAGAGAGATATTTCCGGCTGAGAGTTGTCAGTCCCTTTCTGCAAGACAAACCGGGTATTCTTCTGATTTTTATCCTGAGGGATATGTTTCTATTCCAGCCAGACAATTTCCTCCAGTTGCTTTGGATTTTTCTTCATTTATTCCTCGTCCTTCAGCACTACCATCGCCCTTTGTGTTTCCTTTATACAAGATGATGTCATTGGAGGACATGGCGGTTCATAATAGAAATCCATTAGACTTTAAGTGTTCAGTTGAAAGTCTTCCTAATATGCCGCTAACTCCAAGAGAAAAGGAATTAGCTTTATGTGCTCATGAGATGCTTTCAAGACCTGATCTTGAAAGAAATCTTCCAATAACAACAGAACATGATATCAGAGTATCACCTTCAGATAACATAACCTCTGTGTTCTCTCCCGGAATTAATCCCTATGTACAGCCATTGTTGCCAGTTGTATCAGAAGATATGCCTGATATAGATGATACTCTGGGTGGTCCCTGTGAACAAGAAATGTATGCGATACCTCCTAACCCAGATGACTACTACTATGAAGAAGTTGGTGTTGATGACGTTGATACAATTGGAGACACAGCACCAGAGGGACCTTATGCCAGAGCGATGCCAATTTCACCACCCAATGAACGTACTGTGGAGTCTGTTAGCAGTTATACAGAAACCTGTCCCCCAGTTCAAGACCAAATGATGTATGAAAAAGAGAGACTCTCTAGACAGAGGAATAGAATGGAATTTGAGCAACAAATGGAACAAACATATCACCCTCCAGAATCGAATGCCAGAGAGATGAATTTCAATCCAGTAGACGCTGAAGCCCCACCTATGGAAAGGGGAATGTGTTTTCAAAGACCACGTCTTGTTAGGCACTGGATGTCTGGTAGTGACAAGTGGATTGTGTCTTCCCCTGATGGAAGTACTGAAGAAATGTCTACACCTCCCCAATCTTATTACGGGGTGTTGCCTCGAATGCTTTCGAAAGTCTTGCCAGGTATATTTCCACAAAATCCAGGTAGTACTGGTTCGTTGGATTCATCTGAACTTGTTGGGATGAAGTTTACGCCAGATGGTGAAAAAGACCAGAGGTTTTATGAGTTTGGTGCACCACCACCCCAAAGAATTGTTTTACCAATTCCACCACCAGACACTTTAGAATTTTGTAATCTAGAGAGTTTTCAAAGACATTACCTGAAGTTTACAGGTAACTATGGGTTTATTAGCAACACATTTTTACCATTTCCAAAATATCCATTTTATAAGGAAAAAAGTATTCACATTATTTTGTTTTTTCACGAAGGAAAATGAACTAACACATTTTGTCATGAATTTTCAAGATAGATTAACCTTTATGAGAAAGAGCTGCTTTCAACAATAATTGGATATTAGTAACCACAGTAGCAACACCATTATTAGTTTCATGCAAGATTTCCTCCATATTCCTCATTCCAATAGTTGACTTATATCATTTGAGTGAAATAGACTGTATTTGATGGCATATAAGACACCCCACTGCTTCCCCCCCCAAAAAAAGAATGTTTCAAAAAGTAAATGTAACCTTTATTGTCCGGCTCCACATTGGAGAGAACTTGAAGAGGAGTCAAAAAAAACTGAAGTGTTTATGGAAATTGTATGCCATCAAATATGGTAATTGAATTTTCTTTATTTTTCTGGCTAATTTACTATAGATTTTTTAAAAGGTTTTCATGGACATCTCACTATGGTGCAACGGTTAGCAAGATAGCCCAGCATGGACAATTACGATTGTCTTGAGTTTGATCCTCACTAGGTGTCCCATATGTGTGGCTTTATGCACTTTCAACCATAGTTTTGGCCATTATCAAGTTCAGAGGACAAAAAACTGTTATTTGTTTTCTAATTTTTAAATACTTTTAAACTCAGCATTATAGCGTTTGTGTGTTATCTTCACTGGGCTCAATGTATCTATCTGTTGTTGAGCACTTTGATTTTGAATGTATTTAACAACTGATACATACATTTAGCCTAGTGAAGAATTTTGCTTCTATGTCGCTCCGTGCTTTACGTCTTCGTAATGCACAAATGCTATAATGCTGAGTTATATAGTAATTAAAAATTAAAAAACAACTCACATCCATAGTTTTTTGTCTTCTGATCACAAATATGGTCGAAAGCGCCCGATCACAAACGCTGGGACAATATTTACACTCATTGAATCTAGATTTGTATTTTCTTGTACATAAACAGGAAAAGTTTTTTTACAAATTGAAAGAAAAAAAACATTCTATGCCATTTAATCAAACTTGTATTAATGAAGTACTACTGCTTTTAATACATACACACATATATATATATATTTGAACACCCAATCATACAGCTCTCTCACTTATATTAGATGTGTGTAAAGGTTCCAGTGCTCTTTTCTGAAAACGGGAGACCGAATACACTGTTGAAAACCAGTTTTTTGCTGGATACTTTTGTACACACCTAATATATAAAAATAATCGAAAATTTAATAATTGTGTTACTTTGCTATCATTTTAGATTTACTATCATTTCAGCATGACCATTACCATTTAGTATGGCAACTATGATTTGTCAGCTCCATTTTCAACTTGGATTAAGCATATCTTACTATAAGTTACCATAACAGGAAAGATAGCTGAAATAGACAGAGAGAGAAAATCTGTATCTGTTAATAAGGTAGATTTTCCCAGATTTTTGCCCAAATCATAGAATAAGTGATCACTAGATTTGAAAAAAAGAGCAAAAAAACATCCCAATGAATAAAATAACTTCTTAGTTTATAATGTAGGCTATATGATAACCATAAGAAAACTAATTGTTTATTATTATGCACCGATTTGTTCAAACTGGTGATTTCATTTTGGTTATTATAGTCACAACATTTTGGCCATTGTATTCTGCAGCCTTCTTCATTTTGAATAGAATACTACTAATAATAGTGCTGATAACCATGAAAACTATAGCAACAACAAAATGTATAATCAGGATATTTAAAAAAAAACCAAAATCTACCGTAACAACTGTGGGTACAGTCTGAATTTCTGAGATGAGGAATTGTTATTATACACTGACTTGGTGTCCTCATCTTGGTTGTTATAGTCACAACATTTCGGACATTGTATCCTCTGGCCTTATCCAGGTGCCTGTCATATTTGGTAACCATCTGGTAAGGCCGGAAGGTACAAAGGCTGAAACGTTGTGACTATAACAACCAAGATCAGGACACCAGTTAATATAAATCGGTGTATAATAATGAAAATTCCTCATCTCAGAAATTCAAACAATAATTGTTTGTTTTTGTAAACTAAATATTACTTTCACAAGTTGCAATTCTAAACTTATACTTGGTGTTCTGCCATAGGCAGATCAGTGGTTAATAGAATCATCAGTAGACATTAATTGTAAGTTAATGAATGGTCAATATAATCATCAGTAGAAATTAATTGTAAGTTAATGAATGGCTAATAGAATCCTCTAGAAATTAATTGTAAGTTAATGGCTAATAAAATCCTCTAGAAATTAATTGTAAGTTAATGGCTAATAAAATCCTCTAGAAATTAATTGTACGTTAATGGCTAATAGAATCCTCTGTAGAAATTAATTGTAAGTTAATGGCTAATAGAATCATCAGTAAAATTAATTGTAAGTTAATGGTTAATAGAATCCCCTGTAGAAATTAATTGTAAGCATTAAAACCTTTTAAATATGGAATGTCAGTATAAATGAGTTATTCTTGAACCCTATTGTTTATTTTGTTAGCTATTAAGTGTGTGCAAAAGTTGCCAGCACACGTTTTTAAAAACTACAGACTGAATACATTGTTGAAAACCAATTTTTCGCTGGAAATTTCTGCACACACCTAATAATTTCTTAATAAGTATTAATTGATTGTTCCATGCATTTTTCAGACTTCTTTTTTTATGCAATATTTTGGCCGACATGTTCTTTGGCTTTCTTTAGGTGTAGGACGTGTCTAGTGGATTTTAGAAGTTGCTCAATACATTTTCTAAAGAGTACTAAATGCACTATACACTCGAAGAAGACCAAAGAACTAATTAGTCAAAACGCTGAATTAAAAACAACCATAATGAAGATGCTAGTCTGAAATATGTTTTGAATAATAAAAATAAGGAGGAAGCCGCTTATTGTAATCACCTTGGGACTGAGTTTTTTAGATAACAATAACTGGCTAACAATATTAGCAGGGCTGTCGGAACAAAATTCATATTGGGAGGGCTGCACCGGAAAATCATTATTAGACCACACCCTTTAGATCGCTGTGAAAACACTCCTATTGTAAAAAGTGCACTATTTAATTGATGGATATATTATGATATTTAGATATCTAATTGATGAAGATAATTATGAACAAAAGGCTGCTTAGGGAATCTTTGAAAATAGAGCTTCAAAATCAGTCAGAAATCAGTGTATTTTCAAGTCATCCACAGATTTGGGATATAGGTCTATTATACACCTATGAACTCACAAAAAATAATTGAAGGGGTGCAATTGGTTTATTTACTCTTTCTGTAATCTTAAAGCTAGCTTTTTTTCGAAAATATAAGGAACACATATTAGCAAATATGTTCCGACGGCCCTGATTAGGGATTTATCACTTTAGATAAAATGTTTGGGACTGACTGATTTTGATAACAATAACCATCTGATAACATCCATGATTATACTAAGCGGCTTCCTTTGTACTTACTCTAAAACATAAGCAAATCAGAATAAACTTTATAATTTTCAGATGGATGATTTCTTTCTAGTATTTTTAATTTTTAAATATTGCAAGATTTCCTAAAGTTTTAGTTTTACTGATGCTGAATGTCAGTCAGATATTAAGCAAACTGCAGCGATCAAATTCCTTTAGTGATCCTTTAGAACATTTTATCAGTCCAAATAGTGTAAAAATAAAAGGAAAATGGCGTCTGCATGTTTTTTAAATAACCAAAGTTTTTTTATGCATCTTTCAGAGATTTATCACAGATTTTTAACCTTACAAAACAAATTTCACTCAATTTAAGCCTGAAATAGTGTCTTCCTTAGTATGATATGTTAGCAAACTCATCTCACAGACCAATTCCTAAGTGTAGTGAGTTTAATACTCACTGGGTTTCTTTGTACCATATCCTTGTGCCAGACTAAAATAAGCTTAGTAAATATCGTTGGGCGAAAGATGGTTAGCAAGCTCGTCTCACAGACCAATTCCTAAGTGTAGTGAGTTTAATACTCACTGGGTTTCTTTGTACCATGTCCTTGTGTCAGACTAAAATAAGCTTAGTAAATATCGTTGGGCGAAAGATGGTTAGCAAGCTCATCTCACAGACCAATTCATTAGTATGGTAAGCTCAACTCACCATATCAATGAATTGATCTGAAATGAGCTTTCTGCATTGGATCCTCACTGGGCGCCTCAAACTTGTGATCTTACACAATCTTACTAAAAAAAATAGGCGTCTCCCCGTGGAGAAATGGTTAGCAAGCTAATTTCTCAGACCATCACTACTGTCGTGCATTCAATCCTCACTGGGTGACCTTGTGCCGGAAAGATTACTTGAGAACTCACACTAATTGTACTTGTTTTGTAGTTTTGAAAATGTCACTTGCATCATCCATCAAAAGATGTTTCATTTAGACGTTGATTGACCCTGAAACTTTTAACATTCCATGAAATTGAATTTCTCAGCTTTTGGCTTTGCATACAGCTTCAAGAAATTGCAATTTGCAAGACATCTATTTTCTTATTACTATCAAATATTTTCACATTATAAGTCTTCTTTCAAGTCCCAAGTCTCAATAATTATAGATTAACTAGAAAGATTATATACATATATATAATCTTCCTCTATATAC
>VCCN01007239.1:1107623-1133850 GCA_006491835.1 Architeuthis dux
TAAAGTTGTAATAAGATAAAAAAAACTCAAATCCAGAATTTGATTTAAACACATTTTTTTTAAATGGTGCTATCCCCATTTGAATCCACTCTCTTTATATATTTATAATGACCTTCAACTAATGTTATTCAAATATTTTGAAAAAAAACAACATATTATGGACTTTGTATTATTAAAGTAATATAATTAATTTGTATAATTTGCATATTAGAGCATTACAAATAGCAGTTAATGAATATTCTTTTTAAGTATATTTTATATTTCTAATGAACTGAATATTATTCAAATATTCTAGACAGAAAAGAATCGCTGAAAGAAACAAGGGAAGAGAATGAGAACCTCTTCTGACACAAATAAAAGACAAGGTATCAAACCAACACTTGTAAACACTCCACCTCCTCAACATCTTATTAGGTTGTTATGTATGAAATGTTGTTTTTTGAATAGTTAGATGAAGGACGATATAAACAACAATAAACGGTAAATATTTGATTAAAATATGACCCATTTGAAGCAATAACCTTTTTCCAATGATTCTCTAATGATAATATGCCACCTTATAAAATTATTTAGGCTTAGTGGTCACGAATACGGTAAAATCATGGCTTCCCTATTATTGAACCTTTTATTATGGATATGAAGTTCAAAATGCTTGAAAGGATGATAGGAGAAATGTCAGGTGAATATGGAGGATGCTGCAAGATTTCAAATTGCAATTACCTAAGCTTAGACACAGTCAGCTGACATGGCACTGTCATGGAACATTTCATTGAGTTCATGTGGGACCCATTCCTATTGCCTTGAGAAGACGTGATATGGTCACCGTTGAAGTCCTTCCAGAAACTGCTCTAACTATTGTTCTTGGGTCATTGACCTCTCATTGCTGTTAAGGGCTCAAAACCTCCAATAATAACCAATGATATCTCTATTTACATTGAATCTGCCAAAAAATGCAATTACCTTAGTAAATCTTTTGCTCTTAGCATTATTCTCTATGTTGTAATAAAACAATATTTCATGTGTAACAACCTAATACTACCACTGCACTTTTGCCCAGCAGAAATATGTGGCACTTTAGTCGGTCTATGTTCTCATCTCTTCCTTATTAACTTTCAGTTATTAGAGAAGGTTTCAATGTTCATTAAATTGTATAGTAAACAGATGTTTTAGTTTTTCCCTATTACTACCTCTGTCCCATATTGTTACATTTCCATATATAAATTTATACATAAATCTAACAACTATTATGGGACAGAGGTAAAACTTTTTAAATTCTAAAACCATTACTGCATGCATATATGTTAGTATAGCAAATTTGGGGTTAATCCCGGTGAGATATTATACACAGTACAGAAAACCAAAACAAAAGAGTATTGTCATTAAACAAGTCTAAAATTTATGTCTGTTTTAGTTAAAAAAAATGTCATTATAACCTAGTGATTATTTGCTGATGTATAAAACCATCTTATAGGAAGTATTTAGTCATTCTTTTATTCAAAGTGCATTAAGTAGTTATCATCTGACATGTACAAAGTGTATAAGGCCCAACCATCTATTGTCATCCACAATTGTTTTATGTACAATTAATTGCTTGCACTATTATTCTAAGTAATTTGTTATGATTCCTAATATCTTAAATTAATTACAATTACTTTTATTTAAAGATAGTTTTTAAAAGTGAAAATCTTTCTTCAAATCAGACTTGATAATTTTCAAAGATTTTTTTTTTTTTTATTAGGAAAATATTTCTGTTTAATATTCTATTTAACTCAGTCTGACTTATTCAATCACCTACATTCGTAGCTTTGCTATTTAAAAAGAAAACTAATATTTTATTATTTGCTTATTATTAATTTAATTAACCCCCCAAAGATGCCATTCCACTTTTATTTTTTGTTTAGATTTATTGAATTGTTCTGGAAGGTTTTGGATCCTGTCTGTGTCAAACATTTTCATATATTTTGGAATTTGCTTTACTCTTTTGGCATTGATAACTATTTTTTGTATTTTTTCAATCATTTTAATTGATTCATTTATTTTATTTTATTTTTTGGGGTAAGCTCACATGTTATTGATTGTTTGAATGTTTGAATTTTCTTCTCTTATGTGGGTTTTTAGATTCTTCTCTTTTTGATACTTTAGAGTTTGGTTTCTCAGTTTCTCATCTCGTTTCTTGATATTTTTTCCTAAAAAATCTCAAATCTACAAACTCCACACAAAGACATTTCCAGTTTTTTTATTTAAAAAAAGTTTTCCTTTGTGCATGTGTTAACACATTTTTCATATAAAACGTGCTTTTTGCCCATTTTGTGAAATCTGTCCTTTTATAACAAGTTATTTAAATCTCTTTATTTAATGTTTCCAGTCGTGAATATGAATTGTTTTGTTGCCATGGCTTCTGTTGTTTTGCATGATTTGTCACATTGATTTCATGAAAATGTTTTTAATTTCTTTTTCTTTTTGTTTTTATTTCTTTTCTGTGTGCATATATGAAGTGCTATCCACAAGTTCTGGGACCTTGACCCTTTCAAGACTAACTTATGCCTGTATTAAAATGTCTCGGTAGACTTTGAAAAAGAGAACTACATGATATATATACCCCAGCAATCATAGAAATCTTGGGATATATATGTCCCAGGAGTCTCAAAAGGGTCAAAACATAAAATGGTTTTCACAGAGAAATAAAAAAAAATTGATAGAAAATGAAGATCTTTACTTCATGGTGGAGTGATTTTGTGAAATACCCAGCAAGACATGGGAAACACTGGGTAACTTGATAGATGAACAGATTGCTTTTGGGTGGCACCTTGTATGTATGTGTCTGTCTATGTATATATATATATCTATATATGTATATAATTTCTTTTTTTACGCTGATTATTTTACGTAAAAGCCTATTGCTGCCTCCCTGATATATATATATGCTTTTTTGAATTCATTTATTTATTTTTTTAATTGCTTTTCTTACCGTAAGCAAGAGAATCTGTGTTTGGGATGGCAATGGCTGCTCGTAACCGTTACAGTGTTCCAAGCAGTGGCACCTGTCATTTTCATTATTATTTTCAGCCGCCTACTCTGCCGCTAAGGGAAGCTCTGATATGCCTACTATAATGATTACTGAAGACAGCAGCAGTCCCTATCGAGATGATGACGATGACTATACGAGTTTTCTCGGATTACAAAATCAAGCCACAAGTCAAGAAGGTTAGATGAAGGGCCGCCTTATTCTGGCCTACAGAGCTGACCTTCTGTAAAGAATGCATGCCGAAACATTGCTTCTGTCGTGCGTTTAGATATTGTCTGATTATCATTTATTTTTTACCATGTAACATCTATTTTATTTTGCACTTGTTTATGCTTTTTTTTTTTTATCGTGCTCACATTGTTACATATTCACTTGACTGTGAGGAGATTACAGCCCCTAACAATTCCTTGTAATCACAGTAAATATTTCTAGTCATAATTAATTCTGTTCATATATTTTGATTTATCACCGAAAGTGAAACCTTATTATAATCTACTGACAATTTGTTAACTATTTATTGTTTTAATTACAATGCAGGTTATTTGTGGTGCTAGAAATATTCAATCTCTGGAAATTTAATCATGGAAAATTCAATCTAAAAAATTATGGAAATCTTTTTTTAAAAAGGGAATTAAAAGGATAGGTCTTAACGAAAAAGCAGTACAGAAATATTGATGGTAAAAATAATTGAAATTAAAAAGTTAGTAATAATTAATGAAAGACCATCATAATATCAAGTTTACTAAAAATATTATTTTTTTAAATATGAAAATTCAATCTAAGAAAATTTGGTCTCAAAAAGTTTGGTCTTATATGTTATTTAAAATAGACCGAATTTTCTAAGACCAGATTCTCTGACTCAATATGAAATAGTTTTTTAGTTTTTTATTACAAATATTAATAGTTATATAATTATTGAATACTTATTTGTAATTATAATTATTGAATAATTATTTCCTGTGAGACATGAACTACAATCGTTTTGATTGGATTATATGTTTCTATATGATATTTAAAACATTGAAAATGTTGTGTAAAACTCTTGAAAACCAAGTGAGTTATTTCAAAATTTTAAAAGAAATTGAAGATATTATCCAGTAAATCTTTGAAATTAATTAATTCTTTTGGTTCACTTTAACATCCCCCCATCTAAGTTTTATCAATTGAACATTCTACCCTCTAAGTTTTATCAGTTGAACATCGTACCCTCTTTGTCTGTTGAACATTTAATTCTTTAATTCAACTTTAATTCAGGGAAAGTTAAGGAAACTAGGAAAGTCATAGGAATTAACTTATTTTATTAATGAAGTTAAAGATATTATTCACTCATATAAATACATACATTTTATATGCTTTATTTTATTGACAAAGAGGGGTAGGATGTTAGAGTGATCCATTCTTTCTGCTACAACTAGTAGTTTTGAGGGTTTTTTTATCTACTGTAGAATGTGATTGGTGGCTGGAAACTTCTCCTCTTTGCGTAATTCAATCACAATTAACACCTTTGAGTTTTTGTAATCAAATTCTTTTGTTACAGTTTTCCCCCTTTGTAATTCTCCTGTTTAATTTTTCCAAATTTTATTTACACATTGAGTTTTTTTTTTTTTTTTAGTGTGTGTGTTTGTACACATTATCTAGTGGTGTGTACACATTATCTAGTTTTTGTCTGTTGTGCAATTTATTTTCTTTCCTTTTTGATACAGATGTGTAGCAGGATTGATTAAAAAATTACACATTTTTTCCTAACAGGTCAAACACCAGCCACCTCTGATCTCTCTCAAGAACATGAGGAAGATTCAGGTACCGTGTACACTGTAGTTCTGTTTGCACATGGTTGTACAGTTTGATGTGCTTTCTCTGCTGTCTCACCCTCCCCCTTCTAAAAAACAAAAACAAAAACAAAAATGTTGTCTCGTTTGTTATACATTCATGTTTTCTTTTTGTTTTTTTTGTTTTAAAAAAATATATGTTCAGTTTGAGTTGCTATTGTTTGTCTTTCAGAACTCTTCAGGCATGAAGTTCGAAAAAACTTCCCAGCATGATGTACATCTGTTTGTGATGACCCACCGCTGGATTTTTGTTTATATTCTTCCCTTACAAATAATTTTTGTTAATATTCTTCCCTTACAAATAATTTTTTTTTTTCTACCCTTACAAATAATTCCTTTGCATGATTCTCCCCACCAGCTGTTTTTTCCCCCACCTGCTGGCGGCAGAAATTGACATCCCTCATCCTCTTCCTCCACGAATAGAAGCACTGGTTAATTTTGACAGTCCCTTGCATTTCAAAGTCCTCAATTTTGTTCTCAATTTTGCTGTTTTTATTGTTGCTTCGCTAACCAGATTGACATTTGATGTATTGTTTTTGTGTAATTTCTTTTTTTTATTGTTATTATAAGATTGTTTTATGCATGAGTTGTTTTATTTTTCATAATGATGAAATCGTATTTTACTCAAAAGAAATTGTGTTTTTGTACCTTAATCATTTGGGTACAGTACCGGACCATTTATCTGGCAAGCTAGGGACTGAGGGTTACCCAGATTTCTGGATTTACTTAAAATATAAAATAAACAATGAAAAGAAAAGAACAAAATTGTATTTACAAGTGAATTCACTTCTAAAGCGCGGTCTGTTTGATATTTATTGGATCAACTTAAAATTCTTAAAATATAGAATATAAATTATACAATGAAAAGTAAATGAAGAAAAAAAACTGTTTATAACGTATACAAATTAATCCACAAAAAAAATATGGTCTGTTTAATCAATGTTAATCCACTAATCTTCATCAGAAGACACTTTAATTCAACCACGTCCCTTATATTAAAACAAAGGGCAGTCAAGTGGTGAACTACTACGAAGCCTGCCAGATTATTCAATACTAGTCAGTTTCAAAAACTGACGGTTTTCTGGTAATCCTTTAAAAACTGACAGTTTTCTGGTAATCCCGCATTTCTGGAAGTCAGATAAATGGTTTGGTAGTGAAGATTTTGAGGAGCCTTAAATGAGTGTAAACTTTGCTCAAGATTAGGAATATTCTAAGATCATTTAATCCGTTAATAAATGTTCTGATAATCTGAATGTGTTCATTAACTCGTTCCAGCTTTGTAATCCCGATAAAACTAACTAGAAAACACTCGGAGAGGGCATACCTCTACCAATGTCATTGTAACTAAAAACTTAAAAATCGGGTTACAGATCCCAGATTACGCTGTGACAAAATCTTGTAATATTTGTAACATCCTTTTGAACCTTGATTCATTTCAACACTTGATTATTTTCCTTAGAATGAGTAACTTTCTCATTACTGTGTTGTTATATCCCAAAAGCTAAACAATTGTCCTATCTTACAATGTTGACAAAATCAAAAAGAATTCTCATCATAGGTATGCCATGAAGCTTGATGGAGAAGAGTGGGTGAGCTCAAGCAAACCCCCAATAATCACTTTACCTGTAATAATAGTTATTCCCTGCAAATTGGAAAGAATTATTTCCCCAATTCGAGCACTTTTTAAAAAGATTCAAGACTCCTTCAAATCTTATACTAATCATATTAGATGTTCAAATGGTTCTTCAGACGATTGAACTCCTTCTTGTTGTTTGTGTTGTAAACACAACGTTTTGGCCGATCCATTCTTTGGCCTTTGTCAGATGTAATATCCTCTACAACACAAATAACAAGAAGGAGTTCAATCATCCAAAGAACCATTTGAATATTAATGACCCTTCACAAAACTATAGAAAATATTAGAAGTTGTTTTTTTTTGTTTTTTTAAAAACGTTTGAGATAATTAAGTTTCAGTTTAGTTCTTTGAGACTTCTTCAGAAAAACTGATTTTACTAACAGTTGATCAAATTGATTCATTCTGTCCTTAGTTTTTTTTTTTTAATTTGACAATTGATTTCAATTTGTTTTTTTTAAAAATTTGACGATTGATTTACATTATTGTTGATGATGTTGTTGTTGTTGTTGTTCTTAAAGACAACTGCTTCTGAGATTTCCTTTTTGTTCCCCTTTATTAACGAAGCTCAATATTTCTCTATTAATGCTTTCACAATCGGATTTTAATTAATGTAAGTAGATGATGAAGATGATAGTAAAGTAAGATCAGTGGCTTCTATTATTCAAAAGTTTGAGAAAACATCTGATACAGCATTACAAAGTTCTGCCGAGGAGCTTGTGCGCGAAGTTCAACGGTCCGCACAAGCGACACTACGGCAAGAAAGCAAAGAGTCGTCAAGTAAACTTGAAAAAGATTCTTCTGAATGGGTAGTCATAGAAAACAGTGATCTTGAGGGATATGAAGCCCAAGGATTGCCGTCAGTCAGCGGCACCTACGATACACCTGATTCCAAAGTTGAGGAATGGACCAAAGTCTCTGCGGTCAAGCAAAAGTTTGAGGAAAAGATCGAGGGCTCACGCAGCGAAGTTACTGTCAGCAGTGAAACGGTCAAAACAAAAACTAGAGTTTCCAGCGTCCAAAAGCCAGAAAGTCTCGGAAAGACGGAAGATGACATCGAGCAACCGTACGGCGTGCCCGAACCACCAGATGCTTGTTTTAAATCGCCGACAGAAGAAAGTATTGACATTTCAAAGAAAATTTCCGGCAAGCATGCCCAATCATACTACATGACAACCCAAGCAGATGAAGTATTCAGTTCTGATGAGGAAAGTCCTGGTAAAACAAATGGCGAGGTTGTTGAAGAGCGAAGAGAAAGTACATCATCTCTGATTGCGAGATTTGAAGAAGTTAGTAATCGGGAAAAGCTATCTAAGAGGGACTCTGTTTCGAGTGACAAAGAATTTAAAGAATCGGTTAAAACCAAACAAACAGACGTTTCTAAGACCGTACTGGAGGAACACGAGGAGAAGGATACCATTATTCATTCCGTTAAAAAAGAAGTACATCATAAAGAAGAGAAGGTCTCTTCAGTTATTAAAGAGCAGACACAGACAAAGGATGCAGCAGAACCTGTTTCTCCATCACAGGTCTCGTACTCCGTGAAAGAACTTAAACAGGCATTTTCGGAAAAAACCACAACTGCTGAAATTAAAACCTCAGTAGACAAACAGGTAGTGAAAGAGGAGAAAAGAACAACGTCCACCTTTGACAAAAAAGATGCAAAAACATTCTTTGAGAAAAAAGATCAGGAAGGTGTTCCATCTCAAACAAAATTGGTCAAAGAAACCAAGCAGGACATAACATCTGTCAGTAAAACGGAAACCAAAAAAGAAAAAGACATTTCACCTGTTGAAAGAAAATTAATCAAAGAGGAAGAAGAAGATATTTCGTCTATTGATAGAACAGAGACCAAAATGAAAAAGCCAGACATCTCACCTGTCGATAAGAAAACATCTCCAGTGGAAAAGGCAGATATCTCACCTGTTGATAAGAAAAAATCTCCTGTGGAAAAGGCAGATATCTCATCTATCGATAAGAAAAAATCTCCAGTGGAAAAGGCAGATATCTCACCTGTTGATAAGAAAATATCGCCAGTGGAAAAGGCAGATATCTCACCTGTCGATAAGAAAACATCTCCAGTGGAAAAGGCAGATATCTCACCAGTCGATAAGAAAAGATCTCCAGTGGAAAAGGCAGATATCTCACCTGTCGATAAGAAAACATCTCCAGTGAAAAAGGCAGATATCTCACCTGTGAAAAAGGCAGATATCACACCTGTCGATAAGAAAAAATCACCAGTGAAAAAGCCAGATATCTCACCTGTAGATAAGAAAACATCTCCTGTGGAAAAGGCAGATATCTCACCTGTCGATAAGAAAAAATCTCCAGAGAAAAAGCCAGATATCTCACCTGTAGATAAGAAAAAATCTCCAGTGAAAAAGCCAGATATCTCACCTGTCGATAAGAAAAAATCTCCAGAGAAAAAGCCAGATATCTCACCTGTTGTTAAGAAGAAATCTCCAGAGAAAAAGCCAGATATCTCACCTGTCGTTAAGAAAAGATCTCCAGAGAAAAAGCCAGATATCTCATCTGTTGATAAGAAAAAATCTCCAGAGAAAAAGCCAGATATCTCACCTGTCGATAAGAAAAAATCTTCTGTGGAAAAGGCAGATATCTCGCCTGTCGATAAGAAAAAATCACCAGTGAAAAAGCCAGATATCGCACCTGTCGATAAGAAAACATCTCCTGTGGAAAAGGCAGATATCTCACCTGTAGATAAGAAAACATCTCCTGTGGAAAAGGCAGATATCTCACCTGTCGATAAGAAAACATCTCCTGTGGAAAAGGCAGATATCTCACCTGTCGATAAGAAAATATCTCCTGTAGAAAAGGTAGATATCTCACCTGTCGATACAAAAACATCTCCTGTGGAAAAGCCAGTTATCTCACCTGTTGAAAAGCCGGACATCTCACTTGTTGAGAGACAAGAGACCAAGTTTGAAAAACCAGATATCTCACCTGTTGAAAAAACGGTCATCTCACCTGTTGAAAAAACGGTCATATCACCTGTTGAAAAACCAGTCATCTCATCTGTTGAGAGGAAAGAGACCAAATTTGAAAAACCGGATATCTCACCTGTTGAAAAACCGGATATCTCACCTGTTAAGAAAAAAGAGATCAAATCTGAGAAGCCGGACATCTTACCTGTTGAGAAACATGAGTCCAAAATTCCAAAACCGGACATCTCACCTGCTAAGAGAAAAGAGAGCAAAGTTGAAAAACCGGACATCTTACCGATTGAAAGAAAAGAGACCAAAATTCCAAAGCCGGACATCTCACCTGTTAAAAGAAAAGAGACCAAAATTCCAAAGCCGGACTCACCTGTTGAGAAGAAAGAGACTAAAATTCCAAAGCCGGGCTCACCTGTTGAGAGAAAAGAGACCAAAATTCCAAAGCAGGATATCTCATCTGTTGAGAAAAAAGAGACCAAAGTTGAGAAGCCGGACATCTCATCTGTTGAGAGAAAAGAAACCAAAATTGAAAAGCCAGACATCTTACCTGTCCAAAAGTGGGATTTCTCACCTGTTGAAAAAACAGACATTTCACCTGTTGAGAAAAAAGAGACCAAAATTGAAAAGCTGGACATTTCACCTGTTGAAAAGCTGGAGATTTCACCAGTTGAAAAGCTGGAGATTTCACCAGTTGAAAAGCTGGACATTTCACCTGTTGAAAAGCTGGACATTTCACCTGTTGAAAAGCTGGACATATCACCTGCTGAGAGAAAAGAGACCAAAATTGAAAAGCTGGACATTTCACCTGTTGAAAAGCCGGAGATTTCACCTGTTGAAAAACTCGACATATCACCTGTTGAGAGAAAAGAGACCAAAATTGAAAAGCTGGCCATTTCACCTGTTGAAAAGCTGGCCATTTCACCTGTTGAAACGCTGGCCATTTCACCTGTTGAAAAGCTGGATATTTCACCTGTTGAAAAGCAGGACATATCACCTGTTGAGAGAAAAGAGACCAACATTGAAAAGCCGGACATTTCACCTGTTGAAAAACTTGACATATCACCTGTTGAGAGAAAAGAGACCAAAATTGAAAAGCTGGACATCTCACCTGTTGAAAAGCCAGACATATCACCTGTTGAGAGAAAAGAGACCAAAATTGAAAAGCTGGACATCTCACCTGCTGATAAAAAAGAACCTGTAGTAGATAAACCAGTTGATGTGAAAGAGGCTAAATTTGAAATTCAAGAAGTTTCTTCTGTTGATAGAATTGAGACCAAAATCGAAAAACATGTTTCATCTGTAGATACTAAAATTACAAAGGAAGAAAAACATTTTTCATCTGTTGATGATACATCTGTTAAAGTGAAATCTTTCTCATCTGTAGACAGTCAATTGATTAAAGAGGAAAGTCAGGTCTTTTCATCTTTTGATGCCAAATTGACCCAAGATCAGATGCAGGATTTTTCATCTGTCGATGCTAAATCAATTAAAGAAGAACTAGAAGATCTTTCAGCTGGTAGTGAACTGGCCTTTACATCTGCTGATACAAAATTGACAGAAGAAAATGAGTTTTCATCTGTTGATACAAAATTGACACAAGAAAAACAAACCTTTTCATCTGTTGATACAACGTTGACACAAGAAAAACAAGCCTTTTCATCTGTTGATACAACGTTGACACACGAAAAACAAGCTTTTACATCTGTTGATACAAAATTGACACAAGAAAAACAAGCTTTTACATCTGTTGATACAAAATTGACACAAGAAAAGGAGTTTTCATCTGTTGATTCTAAATTGGTCAGTGATGGACAATCCATGTTTTCATCTGTGGATACCAGATCTGATCAGGTCTCCCCTGAAGCAAAACACCAAGATCTGGAAGTGTCTCCCAAAGACAAAGATGCTGTTTCACCTGCCATTGAAAAGACTTCACCTGGTGTTACTCCAGAAGAAGAATTTGAGGTGACAAAGAAAGAAATTCCATTTCGTAAAATGTCACCAGATGACAAATACCTAACAAAGTCGAAAGATGATATTGGAAAAGAATTTCTCGATGAAGATGAAGAAAAATATTCAGAAATAAGTCGGCAAGAAGAGCAAATCCTTGCAGCTTCCCCAGAGAAACTCCAACGAAGCATCGACTCCTTTTCTATGGAGAAAACTGTGGAAAGGCACGTTGAGTCTATGTCCGACGAAAGCTTAGTTGAGGTCCAGTTGGAGGCTCTAAAAGAAGACGTCAAAGACAAGGTCTATCAGGAAAACGAGCAGAGAAGCCTGGCTGCTGCAAGGTTTGCACGAGCTCGCGAGGACTTGTCCGATGAGGAATCAGACGAAATATTTGATCAAAAACCCGAGATTCTAACCACCGAGGAAAAGTTCTCATCATTTGAATCTTCGACCAGCAAATTGCATTACCAGAAACCGCAGGACGATCGCACTGAAGTAACTTATGAATTCCCCGTGCAAGAAACTTTCTCATCAGATGAAGACGATCATTCCAAAGAAGGTTCGCTTGAAACTTTTTTATCTCATGAAAAAATCTGTGAAGAGGAGGAGAAAGAGATCTTGCAAAAGGGAGAGAAGTTAGCGGACACAATCATATCCGAATACGGTGCTTCTAGTGTAGCAAGAGACAGACATCAGGTAACAGAATCTAGTATTTATCGTGTTGAAGACGAGCAGGACATGACATCAGATGAGGAATCCTCAGAAGAAATAGCAATGCCAGCAGAAATAACACCTGGTTTAGACAAAGAATCTGCAGATGGTCTTGATATACAACGTAAGTCAAAGATAAGCTCCATAAAATCAGAGCAAGATACTTATTTCGAAATAGCAAGACAGGAGGAACAATTACGAGTTGACTCACCTGAGAAACTCGAAAGATCATTCACCTCCACAACGGCCACAAGCGATGGTCTTAGTACAGAAGCAGACCATTTTTTAGTATCAAAGGCCTTGGCACATGAAAGAAGCTCGGAGGAATCCCGAGTACATGTTGCCAAGGATGATGATGCTATTAGATTTACTGATAAGGTTAGTTCTTTAAAGTCTCCAGATGATGATGATGATGATGAAACAGCCGATCATCTTTTAAAAGATTTGTCCGCCGATAAAATGAAGGATGTCTCCGCTCAAGACTTCCGTGACGAGGAATATATGTCGAGCGACGAGAGTGAAACAGAAGAGGAGGGTTACGACCAAACGATGGAAGAGATGGATTACATGTCCAAGTCCAAAGGCTTTCGAGATGTGGATGAAATTAAAAAAGAGCAATCGTTTGGGTTGGAACGGCAAACCCTAACAGAAGAACAGTTTGCTAAAAAAGAAAAATCCGACATGAAATATGTGCAAGAGAGCGTCAGCCGGGAAGCAAATATCTTGGAAGAATTCGATGATGATTCCGATATGCGAGGGAAGTTCGTCTCTGAAAAGAAAAGTGTTGAGGACGTGAAAGTAACAATCTCCGAGAAAGCTGTTTCAAAGGAAAGCCACGGTTCATCCCGAACTGTTGACGGCCAAACGACTTCCACCTCCGAATCGGTTGTTTCCGTAAAGGAGAAGGACGTTGAAAGCGAGACAAAGAAAGAAACGGTTTCAAAAGAAGATGAATTTGAAAAACAAACATCCGAAGAATTAATGACAAAAGATGAAGTGAAGATGCACTCGGAACATACCGAGGGCCAAACCGTAATGCAGGACACAGACGGCACCAAAAAACAAGTTAGCCAGGAAAAAACTTCCATTCATGATGGCTTAGTCGATGAAACAACTACGAAAAGCCATTTGGAAACAGAGATGATAGATGACAGCGGTAAGGCTATAATGTTTGATAATTTGGATAAGAGCACCTTCCAAAAAGATTCTACGCAGGAAATGTCCACCGAAAAGACCCGTGCAGAGGACCAGTTCAAAACCGACGAAAAGGAGAAGGTCGATACACAGTCTGAGATCCGTATGAGTATGGAGATGACCAGTGATCTGACCGAGATTGACACAGTCTCTTCAGAAGGAAAGCAAATTAGCGAAACCAGGCACGATGTCAAATCGGCTGAAATGGCTGACAAATTCGAACATCGAGATGGATATGAGAAAGAAAGAACACAGCTAAAATCTAAGGAAACGGCGGAAGATTTCAAAGCAACTGAACACGATAGGCAAGATGCTGAAGAATCCGGAGATGAGAGTGACCATTCCTTTATTGAACACACAGACGAGGAAATTGAAGCTTTATCTCTAAGTGGTCGTTTTTTACAAAGGGAAATGGAAGATCTGATCGAAGAAAGTGAAGATCAATTCATCGACCGAAGAGAACAGTTCGAGTATCACCAATCTGCTGTGTATGATGCTGCTATTGATAGCAAGCCCCCGAAAACCGACAGCTACGGACGTCGGGACGATTACAAACCAAGTGGGGACAAAACACCAGACGATGACACTGCCAGACCAGATGATAAAACCACCCCAGATCAGATGTCTTTTTTAGGGAAACAGGAAACAGTGGAGGAAAAAACTAACAAAATCACCACCACTACTGCCACAGAGAAATCAGATGTTAGACAAAGTACTAAACTGTTTCGAACTGAATCCTTAGAAAAACTGCCCCAATCCGATGACAGCCACCCCGAAGACGCAGACAATTTTGAACAACGGTATGATTCTGATTTCTCCTCTTATCATCGTGAGGGTAGTAGCTTGGGAACCCGCGGTATCCTAGTTCCTTCTTCTTCGACCGAAGCTCAGGAACCTTCTGCTACACCTAGTGCCAGCGATGATGAGAGTTCTGGCGAATACTACCATGGAGATTTGAAGAGTAAAGTGAAGACCACGGAAATGACCGACAGTGTGACTTACCCTTTGCGAGAAAAACTTGCGGGTATATCCGAAAGGCCACTGTCCCCGACCGAATATACGCTGATGACCGAATCTCAGTTGGAATTGCATGAAGCTTTTGAAGCTGCTATCGAAACGCAAGGTCTCATGTCGCAGTCCATGATTGACTCTCAAGACTCTATGGGATCCTCTCAAATTGATATCATGTCTCGGTCTATGATTGGGGAGGAATTGCAAAGATCTTTGGACTCCCAGTCTGATATCGAGGGGAGAATCAGTGTTGATACATCTCAGCAGATTTTCATTGAGCAGTGCATCGAAGCGAAGAAAGATCACGTTTTGAGTCCTGGTGAAATCTATGCGGCCACAGAGATAAAGCCCGATGACGAAAGACCTCCCTCACCATCAGAATTCACTTTATTGACCTCTCTAGAACAAGAAGAACTGGCCAAAGCCCTGGGAATACACGATTCGCGCCTGAAGGCTGTTGAAATTCCCGATGAGTTCCAGCCATCCGGTGCGGACTCTGCTGATACTTACCCAAAACCATCAGAGCAATTTGCTCATTCAACTCTTATGAATGAGCAGAGTCGACTGTTTGACGTTGAAATAAAAGGTATTTCCGAGTTTTTATGTGATTTTCTGTATAAAAACTTGTAAAGTGTTTCTCGTATTGTTTTTGTGGATCGTGTAATGTGAAGTGATAGGTGTATATCCTTATTGCATTGTTTTGATCATGTTATTTTTTCAATATAAACAATATAACTATTTGTGATATATTATCCTGTCATCTGTCATTAGTACATAGATTAAAAAATTAAAAATTTCCAACCGAAGCAGGCTCAATACGTTAGTAGATCGAATATTGTAGAAAAATATTTATTGGTTCATTACAACCTGTTGGTTTCATGAGAATTTGATCTTCAGATGTGACACATAATTGTAAATGAGTACTATATATATATATATATATATCATAATCAAAAATTGGTAGTGAAGGTGCTTCATTTCAGAATTAAAATCATTTACCTAACATCTTTCTATGAAAAATGGCCTCCACAGCAAAATCTCAAAAACAACTTAGTTGCCAAATATTTTAAATAGCGATTATTTCTATACAGAAATCAGTTTCATTTCTAGTCCAGGATGAAAGTAACTCTGAAAAACATGATTTCCACATTATGGTACACAGTCATCCAAAACCATGACTTTCGAAGTATAAGTACGTTGAGATTTTTTAAGGAAAATTCTTGACAGAAAATAGTGTGCATTAAATGATTGGAGGAAAAGTATTGTATATTCCTGAAAAATCCTGGTGGGGCATAGGGCTGCAACCACACCAATCCAGCAGACTCGGTTCTGGGCAACTCCACGCAGCTGGGCCCATGTCAGTCCAATCATTGTGGATTCCAGTCTGCCACTTGAGCTGATTTCCCGCTCTCAAACAGGGTTCTGATGTTCTTGGTCCCTATCCTGGTTTTCATCTTTGTCATTAGAAGATAGTTAGGTGAAATGGCTTTCAGTAGGTTTTCAATGGCATGCGTCATGATTCCTTCTGAAGAGGAATCTTGCCAACTAGGCTCTCGCTGGTTTAATTGCTAGGGCACTCTCTGGGGTGATGCCACTGCCATTCCAATAGCAAGTAGGTTTTGCAGGGGGTAGTAGCTAGCCCCCATGCCCACCCCCTACTTTATGCAGTCTTGGGACCATCAAGATGACCTAAAAGGAACATCTTGTCAGAGTTAAGGAAAACTACTCATTTAAAGATGACAGTGAGGATTTAAATTAACATTGAAATATTAATATAAATCAACTAGATTTCTTGTTTATTATTTTTGGAGTTACTTTCTTCTTTTAATTGCTACAGATCTTCAGTTGATTGTTTAGAATTTAAAATTTGAAAAATTATCCAAGTCCTCAACCGTTTTTACCTTTTTTAGAAATTTTTCTGAATTGCTATAAAATTACGAATACTGGTTTCCCTCGCTCTCAGAAAGTAGACAGAGGAAGAGGGTGCACTCTGCCTCTATAACGGTTCGCTGCAAAATAAACATTGAATGCTATTTTTGCCTTTTCACCTTTTCTTGTAAAAGTGTAAAGTAGTGTATAGCAAACTTTCGAAAAGCACGGGATACCTGTATTTGGTTCTGCATTTATCTGATAACACCTTAAATAAAAAGTTAAATATAAGTTTACCCTTCATTTATATTTAGATAAGGAAAGAAAAAAGATATTTCATGCTATTTTGACACAATTTGAAAGGTTTGCATGTGCATGGCATGAAAGAGTTATTCATTTTCTTTAGCTCTTTCATGTTTGTTTTGTTATGTAATTAAACTAACAATATTTGGATGTGTTTCGTCTTGGTTGTAGTGTTGATCTTTGTTGGTTGACTATGAATCATTGTTATTCTTGATGTCTTCTATGTTAAAATGTATATTCCTTCTATTGAACCGACCCTTTTTTTTAACCTGTTGTACCTGGTAAGTGCTTATATTGCACAAACATCTTATTAATTAGTTAATTTTTAGAACATTTCATGAATTTTTCTTCTGATGAGCATTTTCATAATTCAAATATTAATTACTTTTATCCATTTTAGATTTTTAGATCTTACCTTACAAATTATATTTCATTGATTCAATTTTAGTTTTTTTGTTTTTAAATATTTAAATGTGTGGGGTTAACTTATGCCTGCTTCAGTGTTGCCAATTTACATATTTTATATCTAAATTTAAATAATTTTGAAAAGCAGAAGTCAAGGGAGATAATCTATGATTTTTAACCCAGTGTGATACCGGTGTCACATACAATTTAATTGATCCGCAGAGTCTCTTATATAATATTATATTTTTTATCCTTGATCTAAACCCATGAAGTGTACTAAGTGACATCTACTGAACATCTTGGTGCAGTCATGTGACCGTGTGTCAATTTGACTATCCAGAATCCCACATAATGTTCCTTCAAGTAGAAATGGGTCTGGGTTCTTATGGGTTTTAATACAGGGCCTGCTTGGTGAGTGAAATAGTTTTGTATTTCCCACCAGTGGTCAGTGTTCAATCCCAGGTAAAAGGATTTCAAATACTGATTTTCAAAGCAAGCAGGCCCTTCCCACTTGGAAGATTAATGCATAACAATCTACTACCCTCAATTTTCTCTTATTTGGTCTTGTACCAGCCTCGGACGAACTAAATATCTATGGAAAGTCTTGTATATTTTTGAATTCATGATCTTGTATATGTGACGGTTTAGTATTTTTTGGCTTTTAGTAATTTCGTTTTGTGTACATTTTTTTCAATTCTGTACTTAGCCTGTGAGTATCTAAGTATTTATTTATTATTGGTTTATTCATAAACAATATTCTTTTTCCAATATTGAAAGTGTATAGGAGGTGTGGGTGGCCTGATGGTTTGAACCGAGTTCAAACCCTGGCTGGGGCAGAGTGAGTTCTAGGAACATAACGGATAATTATCTATATTTATGAATCAGTTGACCCCCCCAAATATTGAAAATAGCTCCATTGACTTACCGAGTGAAATTATTCAATGAATGAATTTGATACAGAAAAATGTGAGAGTCTTAAGTACAAGGATAACTGCTCTACATGGCAAAATTTATATACTTATATATTTATATACTGTTTGATTTTGGGACAAATATTGCTTCAAATTGGGCCCCGCCTGCGCCTAAGGAGGTCTTGTGCTAGGGTAATCTACTCTAGTCCTGTCACTCATTTTGATTGCTTTCTATTCTAACATAGAGATATAAAGTCTTTTATAAAATTTATTTATGACTCTAAGATTCTACAGACCGTGGCTGTGAACCTGGGGCCAATTAGGCCCCAAAACTTGTAAGGCCAGCGCCGTTTGCTACTATTTTCTTTTTTTTAATTAAATTAATGTTTCAACTTGTAATAACACCTAAAACTAGCATTCCAAGGGAAATTATGAATCACCACCACAAATTAATTAAAACGTTGGAAAAAGGGGTGATCAATGAATAAGTTACTTCTCTTGCCTTTTGTTGGGCTGTGATCATTAAAAAAAGGTCCGAATTTTCAAAAAACAAGCAGGCACAAACTAGTGACCAATTTAGTATAAACTTACATTACATATTGAACGCCCCACTAAAAACCTATTTTGGAGGGGATATAAAAAGAAATCCATTTCCTACTTATTGATAGGAGTGTGTGTGCGCAAAATTTCAAGTTTCTATTATGAACGGTTAGGGCTGGGAAGTCTGGATACATAGCTAGATATAAATGTCAGAACACATGAATAACCTAAACTCAACAACAGTGTTTAAACCGGTCTGTTGTGGGTAATTGCTGTCTGATTTTAGGACAAATATTCTTTGAAAATCCTGGTTAATATTAACCCATTGTACTGTACAAATCTTCTAAAATCACTGATTCCCAGCATCTTTGAAGTGTATCTCTGATCACATCACTAAATCATTTTTTTTTAGAACCACTCTGCTTCCATAGTATTATAAATGTGGTTGCATTGTGTAAAGCAGAGCTTCTCAAACATTTTTGACAAATTTATGGTGTGAAGAAAGCAAATGTCTTCAGCTTTTAATTTCTTCTGGTGCTGATATTTAATAAATCTTTTAATTTAAATATTTCCTAACAATAGTTGTATATATTAATGTAAAAGTTGCCATGTCTAGCATCTATCTATCTATTTAGTTATTTTTATATTATTCATTTTTTTTTTTACTCTCATCATCACTTGAGTAGGGGCCTCATTTCAAAATACTGCGCTCAGATTGTATCTATATATAAAGTAACGGTTAGATGTTTTTTTGTATCTATGTATAAACTAATGGTTAGATGTTTTTTGTATCTATATAGTAATGGTTAAATGTTTTTTTGCATCTTTATATAAAGTAATGGTTAGATGTTTTTTGTATCTATATATAAAGTAATGGTTAGATGTTTTTTTGCATCTTTATATAAAGTAATAGATGTTTTTTTGCATCTTTATATAAAGTAATGGTAGATGTTTTTTGCATCTTTATATAAAGTAATGGTAGATGTTTTTTTATATCTTTATATAGATAATGGTTAGATGTTTTTATCTATATATAAAGTAATGGTTAAATGTTTTTTTTCATCTTTATATAAAGTAATGGTTAGATGTTTTTTTGTATCTATATATAAAGTAATGGTTAGATGTTGTTTCTTTTGTAATGTTTGATGATAGAAGTAAGGTAAGTGTTTTATTTGTTAACGTAATATAATTTTATGAACAGGTTGGTGAGTTGGAAAATTGGGTTCAAAGTTGGAATAACAAAAACACTTTCTTCTACAATTTGCAGAATTTTATTTATTTTTAACAAAAATCCATTAGACACAGCATTTGCTCGTTCAAAGAATAATAGTTGTTAGCAAATGAATAATAGCTAGGTAAATAGGGATCTATGTCACTAAGCCAATTGCAGACAAGATTAAGTAACCACTAATCTCCAGCCTTGCTTATGTAGTTTAGAAGATATGGATTATTGGGGTTTATCAAAAGTATTTTTGTTTTTTTTAATCTCTTAAGAGCCCCTGTATGTTTTTGAAGCGTGTGTACTGCTCTCCATATGGTATCTTTCAATGATCCTATCTCTTTGGAATATTTTTGTGTGTTGGCGGTTGGGTTCTACTCTATCTTGCATTTTAAACCATCATAATTAACAACTGATGGTCGTTCAATCCTTCGCTTTATTTCAAGGTTCAAGTCACCACCTTTAAATCGCTTAAACCAGATTTGGGCAGTATGGTCAGATATTGTTTCATTTCCTTCCACTTCCCGAATTCCGCTAGCAGCTTCAGCGGCTTTGAGGCCCAGTTTAAAATAATGCCTCAAAATTGCCAAAATCTCAGTACTTGTATCCACCATTTTAACACCTGAAACAAAAGGTACATCTGATTAGTAATGATAGTGATATGATAGATAGATATAATGATAATATTAATAATATTGTGTAATCATAGATAGTAACTGAAATAATCCATGGAGTAAAGGTCTGTAAAAAATGAAAATACTTTTGATACACACTAATAGTAACAGATAATACTCACATACATACATAAATATATGTATGTGCTCTACTTGCTGACTGTATAACAAAGCTGGCCATGTAATATCCTCTATAAATTTAAATACAAATGGAAGATTTTTTTTCTATTATCAAGGAGGACAATTCTATAACTCTTGACCCCCACACATGCAACTTAAAAATAGATCTTGTCAGATTTTGGCTAAAATCCAAAATTAATTTTACAATTAAAATTAAGCTCACTTAAAATGAATGAGGACATATTCGGGGAATTAGGTGAATTGTTTTTTATAGAGATTTAAAGATTTGAAGAAAAAAGATTTACTACAATATAACAAAAAATACTAAACAGCTTTTTCACATTAAAAACATTTAAAGCTTTCTCAAATCAGATTTTTGACACTGTCTCCCAAATTTTAAGGCTGAAATAATAAAATCAAGACACTATGATTCCAAATTGGTAAAATACTTAAGAAACCAACAATGATCAAATTTATCAATATTCTCTATCATGTTATTGTTAACCATTGTTAATTTATGATTAGTATTTTATTTTGTCTTAAATTTTTTAGTTGCCTTTTATCGCAAATTACCCAGACCATCTACGGAAGTGAGTAAACAGCACCGATTGGAAATAAATCTGGATAATATTACTACTACTAAAACTAGTGTACATAAAAACAATAACAAATATGGTGCTGAAGCATCAGGGAAGGATGAAGTAGAAGTTTAAATTTTAAATTTGATCTTCTGCCAGCGGTAAGAGCTCAAGTATCTCAGTCAGCAGAGCAGTGCTGTACATAGGCAAGTTTCCTGAGGTAAAAGAGACGTGAGTTCGAGTCTCGCCTAGAGCTTATTCTTTATTTCCAATCTGCGCTGTTTACTCCCTGCCATAGACTGATGGTCTGAGTAAATTGCGTTAAAAAAAACAACTAAAAAATTTAAGATGAAAGAAAATGCTAGTCAAAGATTTATAATGCTTAACAATGCTTCATCTAATAAAAAATAAATCAAGATAATATTACTTCTATTACAACTAGTGTATGCAAAAACAATAACAAATATGGTGCTGAACGATAACAAAAATAAATCAGGATAATGTTATTGTTGTTCTGCTACAAAATCCAAATACAAAATAAAATTGAGATTTAGTCGGCCATGATCAACTCCTCTTCAAAATAACAAGACTTTTTTCTAAATCTTTCACAGGTATTTTTGCTTTTATTATAAAAATTTAAAAACATAACTTTTTAAAATGAAAATTTCATTCTTTTAGGTGCTATTAAACAACTTTAATTTTTGTGTAGGTTTGGACAGGTCCGAAATGACTATGGAAGAACATTTCGAACAGACCACACGTGACGAACGAAAACCTGTCACTGAATCTTTAACGCTGTCGGAAGATTCTGCTTCCACTGAGCCAGCTCTGATGTCATCATCCCCGTCTCGCGATAACAACACATATTCGAGTATCAGCAGTTCCGATTTTGGTGAACAAGTTGCGGCACTCCCATCCCAACAACTATCCGCTCAAGAAGTGCTTTCAGAAGAGCAGGCACTGACGGAAGAGGATTTTCAACGTATGATGTCCAGCTATGAAAACGTTTACGACGGTGTCCAGTTGACACCGGACGTGAACAGGTTGTCCATGAACGCTAGTGAACTAGAGATTGGAGATCGCTTTGATACAAAACAACTTGACACGCATCTTCAGCCGACAGGGCGTTCTTCAAGCTTTGAACAACTTTATCAAGAGGAAATCGGTGAGAGGCCTACGGACGAAGAAAAGCTAGCAGAGTTAAGCGCTTACCCAGTAAAACCTAAAGAAGGTGAGTTTAATCAACAGGCCATGACCGCCAGCTCAAGTCTGTCCAGCTCTTCCTTGGTCAACAAGGAACAGTCGGCCGGCGAGAAAGGGTTAAATAAGAAACAACAAAACAAGTCCGTTAGATTCAGATCTAACAACAGTCCAGTACACATAACAGTCGACTCTGGGCTCGATACTTTAGGCTGTGAAGGCCCGTTAGGCGATTCGCAAGATCTACCTCAAATTCAAAGTTGGGAGCGAACCTATTCTTGGGACCCTGACTGGGACCAGACACGGTGCCGCAAACGGACATATTCCAATCCTGGGAAATCGTCCAGCCGGGTTATGTCACCAATTTATCAAGAAGAGAAAGGTATCGCTTTGTGCTAAGCCAATTATGAAACCACGTTCCTTCGGCTGCCCCTTCCCATTTTAATCCTTTTCCTCCCATTGCTTGCACCTGTCCCACCAAACCCTCCAAGCATTTAATGGCCTGCTTGATTCAATACAGCTGAATTTTTATCACCATAGACAGAAATACAGTAACTCATTAATTGCTCATATCTTCACTTACATCTCCCGTTCACGCATTGATAAGTTTTGATGATAGAATTGGCACAATACTGATCTTTCATGTACAGGATGTAAAATTACAATTGAATCTCATTTAGATTATAATACAGCTTCTTTTATAATGCCAGATAAAATATATTAGACCTGCTATACTCTAATTTGATTAAACTGATTATGATAAAATGGTATTTACAAACATTTTCCTACAAAAGGGTGTTAACTAATGACAAATACCCAATTCAGGAAATCAATCCATAAATCGATATCATTAAACTAATCATAAATGCACAGTTTATACAACTTACATTACTTAGTATTTGACTGAATTCTGTTAGACAGAGTGTTTTAATCCTTGTATGATGTTTGTTCAGACTGATCTTCACATCTTTGTTGTTGTTTTTTGATAACATTTTGGCCGTGTACTCTACTCCGTGTGTTTTCTTCAGATATCTGTTGTGCTCTGGAATGTGTGTTGTATCTAGTTCCCCTGTTCGACACACATTTCAGAACATAACAGATCACCTGAGAAAGGCTGAAAAAACAAAGACGAGGATATTAGTCTGAATAAACCACATACAATGATTTCATCTGTTTTAGTGTAAAACATACCAAAATTTCACAGAAAATTGGAAAAAATTAAAATTAAAATTTGAATAAATGTTCAATGAAAAAAAAAAAAACTACTTTCCATGATGAGGTTTTTTTAAAAACAGATTCAAACTTTTTTTAAAACTATATTTTAAATCCCGATAAAAATCTTCAGGTTTCTATAAAATCTTTAAAGTTTTGAGAAAATGGTTTTTTGCTTTACGATAAGAATAACTTAGTGTCAAGCCGCATTCTTTTCATCTTCATTCGATGCCATTAGAGTTGGTTTCGTACAAATTACCAATTCAATTCTCGTTCCATTATCCATTTTTCTATTTTAGAATCCTGCTATTCCCAGCGATCTTTTTAGTTCCGTTTTTATCATTATTCTGTTTCGATTTAATCTTTCTATCTAGCTACTAAAACATTTTCACAATAATTCTATGGAAGTCGATTCTAAATAGGATGCTTAAAAGTCATTCATCTTCCTAAAACAATTTCTTTGTTATTTCAGTGAAATTTATTTTTCTCGGTAAGATGAATTACCGTATTTGACAGCATATAAGACAACCCCTTTTTTCCCCAGAAAATTGCTCAATGGTTAAACGTAACCCTCATTGGCCAGGAGTTTAAAAAACACTGGGTGATAAATTAGAGGAATTCAGAGAAATGCATTTTTTTCTTAATATTCCTTACTGAAATAAGTGGGGATTTTATGTCATCAAATATGGTAATTCAAGATGTTATTATAGTTTAGGGTTTTAACAAAAACAAAATTGTTACTTCTCTTTGAAGATTATATTTTAGTTATGCTTTAGAATGTTAATGACTCTTCCTCAAAGTTATAGAAAAGATTAAATTTATTTTTCAAGTGTTAAAAGGCAAAAATACTGCTATCATTTTTTTAAGGATGTTTTAAAAATATTAATTTATGCATAAGGAATGTTAATGTTTAATTAGTTATTTTATTGAGTTTATTGGGCATCGGATAATTACTATATTTGATGGTATATGAGTCCACCCCTTTTTTCCCCCAGAAAATGGCTTAAAAGGTGAACGTAAACTTTGTTGTCCAGCCTCCCTCATTGACCAGGAGTTTAAAGAACACTGGGTGATAACTGATAAGAATTCAGTGAAATACTTTTTTTTCTTGATATTCCCTTATGAAATAGAGGGGGGGGGGTCTTATATGCTATCAAATACAGTAATTCAAGATGTTATGATAGTTTAGGGTTTTAACAAAGACAAAATTGTTATTTCTCTTTGAAGATTATATTTTAGTTCAGACATAAAACACACAATGAACATTTACTTTATATTGTTGAAATTGTTGTATCTATTAGCTTCAAGGAATATTAATGTTTAATTAGTTATTTTATTGAGTTTATTGGGCATTGAATAATTACTATATTTGATGGTATATGAGACCCCATTTTCCCCCCAGAAAATGGCTCAAAAGGTGAACATAACCTTCGTTGTCCAGCACCCTCATTGGCCAGGAGTTTAAAAAACACTGGGTGATAAATGAAAGGAATTCAGGGAAATGCATTCATTTCTTAATATTCCTTACTGAAATAAGGGGTTATATGCTATCAAATACAGTTTTATTCCAGCTTGTTCATTAAAATGTCTCCTTTTGTCTAAACCTTAAGATACCTAAAGATTTTAAAGTGTCTTTTTGGTTTAGCTTTTTCTTAAAAACAAAATTATAACTTCAATTAAAAGTGAATTTCAGTTTATTAGCCTAGAAATATGTTTGCTCATCAGCAAAGACTCTCACATGAATTTCCAATTGTTTTGATCACTATTTTTCTTATCAAACTAAAATTCATGTTTTCTGCTTTAACCAATTTACGACCAGGGTCGGCTTTAAGCCAATTGGAGCGATTGTTCCCAATTGTGCCCCACACATAAGGGGGCTCCGTGCTAGGGTTATCTATTCTAGTTTTGTCAGATATTTCTTTGAAAAAAGTGCCCATTTTAATTGCTTTCCATTCTACCATAGAGATATAAAGTCTTTAATGAATTTTATTTATGACTCCAAGATTCTACAGACATTGGCTTTGAACCTGGGGCCCCACAAAACATGGTTCCAATTGGGCCCCGCAACTCGTAAGGCCGGCCCTGTTTACCGCTATTTTCTTTTTTTTAACTAAATCAATGTTTCAACTTTCAAATAATAATTAAAATAGTTAATGCGATCAGATAATAGATTAATGAAGACGTAGGGAAACACCAAGTATAAAATTTACAAGTTTTAAAAAAATGGTGGCCATCTTCCGAAAAGGCAGGCCATTACATTTTCGGTAATTTCAATCATTGACTATTTCCGCTACGGAGGACCAATCACATAAAAATCTCCTGCTTTAGAAACTGGTTTCTGTAGTGTGGAGAATTTTGTTTCCTTTTCTTTTTTCTTTAGAAACTGGTTTCTTGTTTGCAAAGATTTTTTTTTAATACAAAGACCAATCATGTAAACTATTTTTTTTCTTCTGTTTTTTAGATTTTTTTTAACAATTTTAATAATACAAAGACCAATCGTGTAAATTTTATTTTTTCTTCTGGTTTTTTTTTTATATTTTGAAACTGGTTTCTTGTTGGCAAAGATTTTTTTTTTTAATAATACAAAGACCAATTAAAATTATTAAAAAAAAACTCTTTGCAAACAAGAAACCAATTTCTAAAGAAAAAAAAAAGTAATGAAGAAAAATTCTCCACACTACAGAAACCAGGAGATTTTTATGCGATTGGTCTTTGTATTATTAAAAAACAATCATTGCAAACAAGAAACCAGTTTCTAAAAAAAGAAAGAAAAATTCTCCACACTACAGAAACCAGTTTCTAAAACAGGAGATTTTTACGTGATTGGTCCTCCGTAGCAGAAGTAGCCAATGGTTGAAATCACCGAAAATGTAATGGTCTTCCTTTTCG
>VCCN01007239.1:1135789-1164101 GCA_006491835.1 Architeuthis dux
ATATATTTTTCCTAAAATAATTTATTATATTAATATAATTTTGTTTTATTTCAAAGAAAGACTTTACACTTGTCTAGTTCTTGCACAAAGAAAAGATTAAATTTTGTTAGCGGCACTGGCAGTCAGTAATATAACTGGTTTGTGTTGAACCCCGTTTACAGTCATCCAGCCATTGAACTTATTACTTTTACATCCTGAATCGTTTGAAAATGAATAGGAGACTCTCAAAAATTTGGAACCCCTTAAGAAAAAGACCACATCTTGTTGGTTTCTTTCACAAAATCTCTTCTTCCTCCGTAGAATTCCAATGAATCTACCTTATTTGTTTTTTATCTAAAAGCTGCCATTTATTTCTGTATATAGGGAAACATCCTTTTCATTCTTCGTGGCCTTATATTTCTAATTATTCTGGCTAGAAGTTTAGTTGTTTTAACTCCTTAAAAAATTCACGGTTCGCTATATTTTTCTCTCCTCAAATAAAGTAATTAAGTACTGGGTATGACTGGGGACATAAGAGAAAAAAAATTTTAAATTTGTTTAAATGTCAGCCTTTTTGAAATTAAGCAAATTTCAGCACTGATTTATTTGAAGAATGTGCCTGTGAATTTTTACGTTATCGCCAAGGATACCTTTTGCTTATATTTTAATAATCATTTCATAAACATTTTTTTTTATATTGCTTCCCGTCAACCCAGTGTGCACTTGGATTATGATATTCTGACTCCCTTCCAGAACTTTTCCTTAGAAGATATTCATTCTTCAAATAACAAATTATTTTTCCAGCTTTTATGATGTTTTTTATTGACTATTGGCATTTGACTATTTTCAGCAACATATACAAGTCAGAATATCATTTTTGGTAATAACAATAAAGTTAAAACAGGAATCCTTCCTGATAAATTTATTTTAGGACTAAAATCTAAAGTTTGCGTGTCTTTTCTCGTAACTTCACCCATAATATTTTTCTTGCATTCATTCACTTTTTCTCTTGTGTATATAAATATTTATTCTATTCCATCCCTTCTTTTCTAGTTATAATTCTGTGTTTTCAACGGGTCATTTACAACGTAAACGCTAATTGATTTAGTTGCTTATATTTCTATACATGCATAAGAGTTATCCAAATCCGGTATTTCTTTGTTAAACGCATGCCATTCATTGCATTCCTTCACCACATCCGTTCCCTTTTTTTGTGCGTTAATTCCTCAGGCTGCTATTCAGTACTAATGAACTACAGAAATGCTTCTTAATGCTATTAAAGAGTACATCGCTGCAGGATCCATTATCTATTCAGATTGTTGGTATTGTTGGTAGGGTTACTCCCCCAGGGAGTTGAATGCAATAGGATTTCATCACTTCACAGTGAACCGTCGATATAATTTCATCCCCCCCCCCCCCGAGACAGGAGTTAATGCACAAAAAAACGGAATGGATGTGGGGATTTGCAAAATGGAAGAACAAGGCTCAATGAGTGGCCGTACAGATAATGAAGGAATACCCGAAATCCCTTTGAATTTTAATTGCTATATTTTGCCAGCTATTTTCACAGAGCAATTATTTTCTCCAACATTATCTCTACTTGCCTTTGCATGATATTTAAACTCTTTATTGCATACGTCAGGCAAGAAGCAAATCATTGATCGTATTGATTTATTTTTTAAAAATCCCAACACTTAACAACGACCCCTGACCTCAAATTCAGTTTTAAAATCTGCATGGCCCAAACGAAATAATCTACACTTAAACATAAGGCACTTACAAAAAGTTAACGTGTTTTGATGCTGTGTTTTATTCTACACACTCATCTAACTCATGTGTAAAGAACCCACTCACCTTCCTGGGACGACTAAACTGCTTCTGTGTTTCTTTCCTGTTTGTTCTTCATTCTCTTCGCTGTCAGTTTGATGGTGGCTGTCTACTAACACACTAATATCAAACTAATTTCTATAGATGCTGAGATGCGTGACACCAGTGAAGAAAAGACAGAAGAGACGGATGTGGAGGAGCAGTTCTCTCCCCTTCCTAAAACTTCTCCTGCTTCTAAAGGTGCTCTTGATCTTAGGTTAGAAGACCAGTACTTCTCATTTACTCAGTCCCCTGTAGAATCCCCTGCTGCAGAAATCGCAAACGAGATATCTCCAGCGCAAGATCTTCTTGACGTCAAAGATATGCAAATAACCGTTGGGGTTTCACCATCGGAAATCTCTGCACGCGCCAAACTTGGGCACGTGTCCGAATTCTTTGGGCCATCAGTTAGCGATGATACCAGATCCTCGAAGGGGAAACATGAGAAAGAGAAGGAAGCCGTTCCGTATGTTTCAAAGAATGAAGCAAAGAGAACTGAGACCGATATTGAAAAAGTTGCAAAAACAAGTTCTGAAAGCTACAAGGCAGCAGCTGCCCCCGAGGGTGACCGGGAATCTCCCGAGGATAGGGCAGAACGGCTAGCTTATATGGCTTTCGATAATATGGGTTTTGCAGGTGAGGAAGCCGTTGATAGTGGAATGAAATTAACGTCACATGACTTACCCGAAGAGAGTCAAAGTTCTAAAGGCAAAGAAATATCCCCCGAGGATCTCGAAGAGAAACCCCATCATTTTGATTTCCCAGATGTCCAACAAGAAATGTGGCAAATGGGAATACAAGCATTTGGAAAATCGGCACTGTCCGAGGAACGTAAAATGTTCTCGAGTTCCATGAAGTTTGAAGAGGTCACTCACAAAGTTTCTTTTGAAAAAGATGACGAGGAAGAAAGCAGTGCAGCAGTCTATTCGGAGAGTGAAGAACCCTCGCGATCAGAAAACGGTGATCTGAAGAGCCAGAATTCATTCCAGGAATCGGTTGAATTTTCAAAAACGGTCAACGGACATTTTGAGTCCACGTCCGAGGTAAGGACTGAAAAGACTATTGTGAAAACATCGAAGGAGCAAGTGTCTCTTTCTGAAAGCCGCAGCAAGATGTACTCGGAAACAAAAGTCTACCATCACGAAACCGATGAAACAGAGTCAGAAACCCGACCATCTGAGCTAGAGACGGCACCGTTTTCTGACGACAAGAAAAAGAAACCGCTCGTGACCGTTGTGAGTGAACCGATCATCTCCCATCCTTTTGATCAAACAACCGTGGAACTGGTGTCTCCGGAATACAGTAGTTCTGACAGCGAAGGATTTTACGACCGAGAAACTGGGAAAAAGGTACCCTGGGAATTAGTTCATCATTTTAAACGCCAGTTTTCAGACAACTATTTGGAACAACAAGAAAAGCAAGGGTTGGTAACTGTGCAATCTGTGGATATGGGAGTATTCTATCGTAGAACCAGTAATGATTACGCTAATGTTAAATTCATGGAAAAGGGAATCGCCGAAGATATCATTGAGGAACAACCGGATCAAGTGGTTTTTACGCTCGATGAAAACGAATCTGATGAATCTGCTGCCTCACCGAGCCAAGATGTGGACGATGCCGCAGAGGACATTATTAGAAAACCACACGACGACAAGACGACAACGTCTAAAGAACAGAGAGCTACGGTTCTGTCAAGCAGCAAAGATAACAGGAATCGAGCTGAGGAAGAGTTATCTAAGTTACATGAAGAAATGTCACCAGAGTTTGGCACGCCTGAGTTTTTAGCTACCAGCAAGTCATCGGAATTGGTGGAACGTGGTGAGAGTAAGGAGGCCGAAGAGAGTAGCTCTCCATCTGATGAATCGGATATCAAGGAAGAACTCAAAGAATCCGCCAAATCTGGAATAATTGGTGTAGTAAGTGTTGAATCTCGCAGGGCTCAGAAAGAATTGCTGCAGGAGAGTGCTGATGAGAAGGACCGTTCTCTATCACCATCCGTGGACAGTGATGAGCTGTCGACAACGTACGAGTGTCAAGCCGAAGTTCAAGAAGATGTTTGGTCTGAAGCGTCATCCACCGACCAGCTACCATCTTCAGCAAGAGGAAAATCTGAAGCCAAGAGCGAATCTTCAGAAAGCAAATCTTCCGACGATAAACCAGCGCCATCAGTCGAAGCCCTTGCTAAGAGAACGAGCTTAGAGTCTACGGAACAGGAAGAAAGCAAAATCACCGCCCATGACAGGAGAGTTACGTTTTTGTCTGAAGAGAGCAAAGAGAAACTCAGACAGTCTCTTTCTAACGAAGATCTGGTAAAAACTTCAACATCTTCTTCCGAAGTCTCCAATGAGCCAACTCTGCTGGCTGCTTCCTATGATTTGGATTCTGGACGAGTTTCCCACGTTGTCACTGCTTACGACATGTCTCCTGATACTGTGGAAAGGCAAGCACCACACCCGCCCGCACCTAAAGCCATTCTTTCAAGCCCTGAAGATGATGTCTTTGAAGTGGAACCCTCTGTAAGAGTCACTGGTGCTGCCGCAGAATCACATTCCGGGCCTCAGTCCGAGGTTATTATAATTGAAGATTTGTGCGCGGCCGAAAGCAAAACTGGATCAGAATCAACCGAGTCTTTGCCGCCAACGCCTGCTCCGACGCCAAAGGACCCGACTGCAGTCAAAGACACAGTATGCAATTTACAAGATGCTGCAAACAAGTTGCAGACTGAAGGCTATTATGACCGACAGTCAGGGTCCGTGAGCAGCGAACCCTCCGAGAAACGACCTGTAAGTTTTGATAAGGAGTTATCTAAAGATGAGGATTCATATGACGACGACGATCTTGGCCAGTCATTTGAAATGGTTTCACCAACTGAAATGATTGGCTATGATCAGTTTGCTGCCGAATATTTACAGAGCGGAGTGGCTGGGTCCATTGAACCGGGAAGTATGGCCGCTTCAATGGATTCTATTTCTACATCTGGAAGTAGTTTTACAGATTTACGGCCGAGTGAGCCATCGAGTATGAAATCCAGTTTAGAAGATGCAGTCACCACGGCAGCCTTCATTGAACCCTCAGCTCCACCCATGGAGGACGTCTACCAGTCTAGCGGTAGACAGTCGTCCAAACCGGATGTTGATTCTTCGTCAGACCAGTCTCTTTTCAGTAGTAGTGAAACTTCAGAAAAGGGCGGAGTGCCAGTCGACATCTTGGCCTCTAGTCTTAGTTCCCCAGGAGCATGTCCTCCCGACCTGTTACCTGTCGACAGTATTCATCATGGTTTACCATCACACTATGAGTACGGAGATATAGACGACCAAGAAAGCTACTCAGAGAGGATATCACAGTTACCCAACGGACCAACTGAAGTGGATTACCAACCAGACATTGATTCAGTTTCCTCTCTTGACAATACCGTAGTTCATGTAGCACCACCAGATCTAGTCCAGACGACACCATTATACGCTAGAGATCAGAGCCCGGGCGACGAGGCTGAAATCGAAGACGACCGTATCTCTGTTGGCTCCGATGCCGCTTCCAGGGAAGTGTTGACCGATAGCTTGATCGAAGACGTCAACCTCTCGGCAGAACAGCAGGAAATCTTGGTGACTTCTGACCAGACATTGTACGAACTCGAAATGCCGATGGACGAAGAGGTATCCCCAGTCGAACAGGAGTGCGCTCCTGGCGAAACGGAAACCTATTTTGAGGAAAAACCAACACTTTCGAAGGAGGAGGAACACGATGGTAGAGTTTGGGATTCAGCAAAGGCCATCGATAAACAGATCTTCGATGACATGTCCACATCATCTCCTGAGCATCTGGACAGAGAAGGCTCTCTGGATGACATCGAAGATCAGCCTTACGAACTGAAGAAGGATGAAATTTACCCTGGTAAAAGAGCACTTGAATTCAACGTAGCTAACCTTGAGAATCTTGTCGAGGAAGAGAAGGCAACACAGGAAGAGATAGATTCTGAAGTAACTGTAATGATGCCTCTTCATTTTTCTTCAAAACTTGAGCCCAGTGCTTCTGACGTAGATGACAACGATGAAGAACCCGTACAGTTCACTGATCGGTACCATACAGCCGATTTAGATTCCTCCAAATTTGATCCTCAACAAGAATATGGCACTTCTTTTAATCGCAGCGATATTATTGAAGATAGTCCAGATTTTACGGAAAAGCCAGAAGCAGAATTGCAAGCTTTAACGGAAGATGAGCGTATTTCAGAGAAATTTTCCGATCTTCATAAAGAAGAAGAAGAAGAAGGAAGCATCGGGACAGACGAGAAACCTTTCGATCTGCAAATCGATCCAGCAGACCTTGACAGGCCGATATCACCAACGCCTCAGGATTTAAGTCATGGGTTCTTTGGAAAGGATTTTGAAAAAGCTACCAGTGCACAAGATCTAGAACTGGAAAAGACTGCATCAGTTTTTGTCGATTCAGTAATTGAAGATATAGTAACTAAAGTCCACGATAAACCAGGATCTCTGGAATTAGGTCGGAGGTCTAAAGATAGGGACACCTTTCAATCTTCTCTTCCCGAACCCTCTACATCCTCACACCCTCAACCAGCTTTCTTCTCTGCTCCTCCCCCTCCATCTCATCCTCCTCCTCTGGCAAAGCAAGGGTCAGAAGATCTGCCCGAGATTACTGTCACAGAGCACCTGCACAAAGACATTCATGACGAGGATTATCCCCTGCGTTATGGCATGTCTCGTCGTGAGGCGTCAGATCAAGCGGAAAAAGATGATTCTGAAAAGGAATCCGAAAAAGAATCTGAAGATGACAGTCCAAAGGGTGTTGGAATGTCATACTTTGATATGATTCAGGACGAAATGGAGTTTGACCAGGAAGATGCCAAGCAGAATGGTGACGCTTCTCATCACGATGCATCTGGCACTTATGGCTTTTCTGGAACATCAAGCAACGGTGCCAGTCATCACCACGATCCCATAACTGGTGCTAGTTTTCCATCTGTATCAGCGTATACTGACGACCAAGCAGCTTCTAGTTCAGCTGAAATATTCACTAGTCCGAAAAAGACCGGATGGAATGTTCAAAAATACTCTGAGTCTTCTACTGACCGCTCACCAAAGACTTCTCCGCAGCACGATTCAGGATGCATGTCGACCAGCCACTCAAGACACATTGAGACCAGCATCGACCCTAGAGACCATTCCAAGAATGGCTTTCTCGGATTTGATCCGCCAATGTATGTCACAGACATCATGAGTCCAGAAGATATTGCGGACACTTCGAGCGTTGACAGTTTTACGACAGTTGTCGCGGCAGACCAAGAAGAAGAAGATGATGAAGACAGGCTAGCGGATGTAGCTTCGATGACCTCATCAATCCACTCGGATATTTATTCAATGCACAATGAGCCAGATGAAGAAGAAGAAGAACCTTATGACTGGCCATTGATGACAGAGGAAGACAAGTCTGGTGAATCATCTCCGTGCAGTGACCGTTTTGAGATGATAGAGAAGACTGCTTTATCGGTTATATCTGAAAAATCAGATGAAGATAGGTTTGAAATGATTGAGAAAGATGAATTAGATGGACTTTCTGATCTTCATTCAGATAAAACATCTCCTGATATGATTTCAGCTTCCCCTGGTAATTTCAGCCATTTGCACCATGGCTACCCAAACATTCGGTACGCTGGCCGCATGAAAGAGACTGAAGTAGGTTCAGCAGCGTCCTCTGTCTCATCATCATTGCTGGAATTTGAAAGATTAGAAGGAGAATTAGGACAGTGTGGGTCATTAGGATCGAATGAAGCCCACAGCCTCCCCAGCTCTTTTGATAATCGAAAGTTCCATTGGCGAGCAGGTGATCGGGATGATGTGTCAGTTGCTTCGTCTTTGGGAGAATTCGAACGCCTTGAGCGACAGATTGCACTTGGAAGCTCAATTGGCTCTGTTGGCTCCATGGATAGGTTTATGACGGGACATGGTAGCGAGACGAACGGTTCATTGTCTTCTTTAGCAGAGTTCGAGAAACTCGAACAAGACATCATTGGTGGTGATTATTCCAGCTCAGGTGATGATCGCCGCAGTTCATCGAGCGGCCATAGTAAGCGTAGCGAAAGCTCTTCCCTTGTGGAATTTGAGCGTCTAGAACAAGAAATCGTTATATCCGAAGAACTTGCTGCTGAAGCGAAAAAGATTGCATCGATCCTGGAATCAGGAGAGTTGCCCGAATATCCTGATAGTGAAAGTTTAGGAAGTTCCTACCAGTCGAATGGTCACATGGGTAGTTTACCACAGATAATCGGAAGCATGGACATTGAGCAAGATTCAATCGATGGTGAAGACATCGACAAAGATTCTCTGAGCTCAGAAGATCCTAAGCAATCAGATGTGAATCAGTTTGATAAACTAGACGATGATCTCGACTCCTTGGATGGTGACAGCAAAGACGAACTGACCTCGAGCGTCATTTACGTTTCAAAATCAGAATTGCCGGATTCGGCAGAAGCTGGCCAGACAGAGTTCGACCGTGATTCCCTGCTTGGTGATGATACAGCCATGCAGTTCTCTGTGGAATCCTTGCAACTTGACCAAGATACATCGTTCGACATGCACAGTATGCATAGCTCGGCGGATTCTTTGGAATTAAAAGAGAAACTTGCCAAAGATATGCAGAGTTCTGCAGATTCACTTGAGCTCAAAGAGAAGATGAGCAAAGAAATGGTAGATTCAACAGATTCACTTGATCTGAAGGACGTGCTTAAAGAAGCCGAAAAATTTGAGACCGACTCTCTGACTGACCCAGAGGATGTCATGCAGACGTCGACCGATTCGCTCGACATGTTTCCATCGTTGACGCAACAGAACATCATGGAAGCGTCGTTAGAGTCCGCACGCTGGAGTTTAGGCAGCTCGTATTTTTCACATTCCTCCCAAGAAACATTAAGATCCGCAGAATCACAGAGCGAGTCTAGCCATTCCCGCGACCTGATGCAAGTATCAGCAGAATCGTTTGATTTTGACAAAGACCGGCCCTATGATGATTCTGACAACGAGATCGACTTCAAATCCATATCCACCAAATCCCTTGCACATTCCACAATTGATCCTGAAATACGTATGCTCACCGAAATCTCTCATCCCAACAATCCTTTCCTTGACAATGAAGGCAATGTTAGGACGGACCTTGGCTTCTCAGGGTACGGGACCAAATTTGATTATTCCAAATTCGACAAAGAAGGGAATTATCGTTGGAGCACAGAATTCGATGAAAGCACAAATAAATCCAAAAGTTATCTGAACTGGGGTCCTTATCAAGAGAAAAAGAAAATCTACACGATGACTGAGTGGGAAGCGATGCGTAACGCCAAAAAGAGGCCGGCCGATTCCGAGGAGACCGACGAGGAACAGACAAGTACGCTTCCCGATAACCACTCTTCCCATTCTGAGATCTCTTCTAACCTTCCTTCTGAGCACACGACCTCCTCCCAATCTCAAGCCCCCTCGGGCCCCTCCTATCCTCGCTCTGCTTCTTCCTCTTCCTCTTCCTCTCTTCCCGCTGCTGCGACCTGCCCCGTCTCCAGCTCTACCAGTCAAACTGCTGCCAGCTCTGAACCACTCCACCATCACAGTATGTTGGGTGCTACTGTCCATAAAGCCAGTAGAGGTATATCTAACTGTTAGACGTACAGTCGGTGTACTGTCACGGTGCATGAACTGTAGGTTACCTATGCATGTCAGCCTGTCACCTATTATGTTGTACCTATATATTCGTTGTCATTGTCAACTAATTCAGTTGCTGTATTTTTGTTGCAGGGTCAACCTATCATCCTTATTTACGCTATATAGATATAAATATATATGCATATATATACTATATTTACTAAAGTACAATGCGATCTCGTTGCCCATATCTCACACTTTAGACTTCTCCATCTCCGACTGCCACTACACAAAATGTTCAGTTTTGAGTTTTGAAAAAAAATAAAAAGCACAAATCCATTTTATCTCTCGACAACTTGATCCAAATTCACTGATGTTCACTCGCATTATACACAAGTAAATACGGTATATATATATGTATACATATACATACATACATATATATATATGTATATACAATAGCCAATGCTTTAGTTTCCATATTGTGTAGTGCTAACTTATGAAATTGTTTTTCATTGTGGTTTTTTTTTTGTCTGTATAATTTTTTAATTTTTTTTTGCTGCATTTTAAGCCTTCACTAATTGATTTTTTTTTTCTTTTTTATATGCAACTACACAGATACACGCTCGAAACTCACCTATATACCCCCTACTTTTTAAAATTTTTTATTATCTATCTTTTCTCTCCAGGAATTTTATTTTCTTTTTTTTAATAAGTATCTGCTGCACTTGTCCTTCATTGTTCTACACCTTTCAATTTTTGCATGCTGCATTCACTCCTTGTATTTAAGTATATGCACTATTATTTTATAGTATAGTCTTATATATCTTATTATAGTCTGATTATATTACATTATACTCCTAGATATACTATTATAGTCTCATTTCATTATATTACATTATAACCATGTATTATTATAGTCTTATTATATTTTTATTATATTTCATTAGTCTTTTTATATTACATTATAGCCATATTATATTTCATTATAGTCTTATATGTATTATTATATTATTTTAATACATTATAGACATACATGTCTCATTATATTTCTGTTATATTACATTATAATCAATAGATTATATTACATTACAGTCTTATATTTCTTATTATCTTATATTACATTATAGTCTTTTTATATTATTATAGTATCATATCTATTATAATGTCTTATTCTATTATATCATAGTTTTATAAAACATTTGAAGTAGCATAATGGTTATAAGCTCAGAAATGGGAATTTGTGAATCCAGTTCAAGTTCCTATTGAAACTGCTTATATCATTTTTGCACTAATGCACCTGGGGGAAGGCATAGATCAAATGTTTCCCTGCACCTGGTCCCATTGCCAGTCATTTTGAACATGGTCTTGTTACTGGCACGCTACAATTGTAGACAAAGAAATGGGTAATCCACTATTGTCATTACATAACCTGTGCAGGCAGTAACTGCAAAAATGGTTGCTATTGTAATTGTTAGCATTGATGGATGGAGACCTGTTTTTATATTATATTACATAATCATATATATCACAAATTTCCTTCTAAATTTTTTAAATGAGTTGTTGAGAAACAAAGTAACAGACAGTAAAAGTCACACTGTTCATTATATAGATTGTTACATAGTTTTGTGAGCTCATATAATTGTAAATCTTTGTTAGTACACTGCAGAAATGGAAAACTGTGATAATTTACTTTAGACCTGATATCTGAAAACTGATCTCGATCTATGCAACTCTAATCTATCGTAGCTGTACTGATACACTACAGCCTGTTTCATTGGTAGCCACAGGGGTGTGTTAGCCCCGAACACTATTACCTAGCATATGGATGACTCTATAGTTACATACAGAAAAACAAACAGTAAAAGTCACACAGTTCATTATATAGATAGATGATTCTTTCAAATGTGCATCTTGGTTATTTGTATCACAACATTTCAGCCATTTTATCTTCGTATTATAATCTTCTTATATTATTTTTTTGCATCACACTATTATTATACAATGATCTTATTGCATTATATTTTCTTATTATATCACATTATAGTCTTATATTCGTTTTCTATAAATCTGTTGTTGCTAATATTATTTTAATATTCATTGATATTGTAATTTGTTTTTGTTTTTTGCTGTTGCTTTTTTATTTTACCCTTTTTCTTCTGAGTTAAATTTTATTTGTTTTTAGAGTAAGTAATAATTTTTTGCAGATGTTTTGGGTGAGTCATGTAAGAAAAAAACCCAATTTCTTTCTCTTTTGTTTCAAAAATTCTGTTTTTTAAAAGCCATGGCAACAAAATATATAAATATTCTCTTCTGTTCAGTCATTTTTTATTTATTTTAATAAGCGGCCATTTTGCTTTTGGGCATTGCATTGTTTTCAGTTTTTTTTTTTCTTTTGCTGTTAACATTCAATTTTGGTAATGAAGGCAACCCTGCCATAAGGAAAATTATTTCTGGAAATGTCTACAACATATTGATAAATTGATAGTATTAATTTTACATTAATTTTCCAATACAACTCTTCATACCATACTTGCATTCCACCTTTCCAATATATTAATTATTTGTAGGTTAAGTAAGCATTATCTATGAAACTATATTAACAATGTAAGTATATTATGTCTTGCAAGTATCTACATCTGAAAACAAACATTTCTAAAGTTATTTGTAATTTCTGCACTATATACTGGTTGTCCATAAAGTCTCTACCTATTTTAACAAACAAAAATAAACAAAAATACATAGAGAATTTATGGACAACCTCTATTCTGTACCTGAATGTATTGTAAATCTTTCTTTTTTGGCTGGTCGACAAAATAACATTATTCTTCCATATGAAAAACAAAAACCTTACTGTTTTAAATATTACAGAATCCCAAGATACAATGTACATGCCAGAAGAAGCCTCTCATATGAAACCAGAAGGTGATTAAATATTTTGTCTATTTTATATTTGTAAAAATTCATCTTAAATGCAAATTCAGTTGTTTCAAAAAAAATGTAACACAGGGCAATTCATGTTACTAACAGAAACCTTACTTACCTGGCCCACGATTCGTCCTGTGGCTTCAAAGTAAAAGTATACAATGTCCAGTCTCAGGGGATCAATTGCCCCGAAGCAGCTACTCCCCATTGCACTAAAAGGGGAGGCTCGTGAGTTGCCCTGATACCTTTGTGACACTGTTCGTGTGGGACTGGGCAAATTTTTGTTCTTGCCAACATGTACGTGTGTGGACCCCCCACTTTAAAACTCGACCTTGTGTCACACTCTGCCCTCGTGGATAAATACCTACTAACTGAAACCTTCTTTCTCTTTATTTCTTATAACATTTCTTATTGATTTAATAATTTAGTAAATGAAGCCTCCCTCCTGGGCGAGGTAGTTGTGTATTTACCCACCAGTGCCAGAGATCAGTGTTTGACTGATGATACCTTTTAAACAAGTCAGGAATGACCCCAAATAGATTTAGATCTTAAATTCATGGACCGCTTGTAATTGACAGTGGAACTCTTCAATGAACAGAATTAAAAATAATTGAACTCTTCTGAGCAATGAGTAGAAAAAACTTTTTAAAATGGAGATAAATTTAACCAGGAGTTATTTCCCTTGATAATAACATTTAATCTTTTTTATGAATATAAGATAATTTTAATACTTTAGATTAAGCTAATATAAATTCTCATACAAAATTTCATGATTATTTGTAACACTTTTTAAATATTTTGCAAAGAAACAAATAAAACAGTTAATTGGGGAATGGATTTCTTTCTTCCTACTTAGTAGGTATAAATAAAAAAATTTTAAATGTTCCTTTTTAACAGACAAATTATAGGATTTGCATGATTTCACATAAAATTATTTTATCTTTGATATTCTGTTTGCCTAATTTTAAAAGGCCTCTCTTACGTACTAACAAAATAATAAAAACCATAAAACCTGAATTCTCTTTCATTTGGGATTTTGCTTTAAGCTTCGAGTTGGATTTTTCCATTCTAAATTCTTGACAATGTTTCATTATTCATTTGATCTTTTCACTTTCCAATATTTTATTTTTACTGACCATAATTGGCCATTTCATTTGAAACAACTTCATACACTCTTTTACGATTTAGTATTCCATTAGTTTGTTACATATAAAATGTTGTTTTTTGAATAATAACATAAAGGATGATATAAACAACAAACAAAGGGTAAATATTTAATAAAAAATGTGAAAAGCAATAACGTTTTTCTGTAATGATAATACGCCATCTCTATAAAATTATTTAGGCTTAGTGGTCACGAATTCAGTAAAAGGACAAATTACAGCTTCCCTATTATTGAACCTTTTATTATGGATATGAAGTTCAAAATGCTTGAAAAGATGATGATCTGTAGGAGAAATGTAAGGTGAATATGGAGGATGCTGCAAGACTTCATATCCCAATTCTCCAAACTTAGACACAGTCAGCTGAGAGGTGTGGGGTCTGGTACTGTCATGGAGCATTTTATTCATGTGGGACACATTTTTCTAAATTTAAACCTTTACTATTGCCTTGAGATGACTTGATACATGACTGTTGAACTATTAAAGTCTCAAGAAAATGCTTAAAGAATTTTCCTTTGGTCGTTGCTGTTGATAATTCTATGTTACCTTTAAATGGAACAGTCGATTGTTACGGACAGAGAAACAAAAGAAAAAACTACTACTAATATGTAGATTAAATTAGCATAAGTTGGGATCAGATCATAATGGGAGATCCAATGAGGATCGAACCCTCTAACAACGCACAGCAAGATTAGCTTGATGATCATTGCTATACGACATGCATTCTGATCCATTTTTTCCATATGATCTACTTGTTGATCCCTGTGAAAAAGAAATCACAGATATATTTGGATTTCTATGAGATGTATTTTTAGAAAGATTAATACTGAATGTGTTTACCTGGAAGAGTCCATAGTTTCAAATGGTGGGTAGGAGGTATTTTTATCAGCAAAATTGTTACTATTGAGTGGAAGTGACTAGTGTTACGGACAGCAAACCAAGAAAATCACACTGTTCATTATTAGAGTAGCTGATGTCCAAAAAAAACCAACTTTTCATGTTTAAAAACCTAATTTCTTCCCCCCTTCACAAGCAGCCATTTTGTGTGAAACAATCTAATCCGATCTGAATTAATATAAAATCCCATAATCTCTTTAATCATCATGTACTCTCTTTTTGTACATTAGGTACTCTTTTTTCTTTTTTTTTTTTCTGTACGTTATGTACTTTCTTATTTTTACACTCATCTCTCTTCGTAAATCTATCTTCATGATGGAGTTTTCCAAAAATTAACCAACTTTTCTTCTAACTCATCTCTGTGCTGGTCCAGTCGTAAAGTCCAAAGTTCTAGTTGATTCTGATTCTATCGACTCTGACGAGGATGAAATTATTGAGTTCTTTGACTGCGCTCAACATTTCGGTGATTTTCCACAATCAAATGATGGAGATGAGGACAAAGTAAAAGGTTTGCACAAAATCCTGTATTATCTGGTGGAGATTTATTTTGCTGGTCCACCAAAACTTTAGCTTCTTAGTCGGAAATCCAAGGTACCAGTGTCCTTTCTCTGTTCATGAAAACCTTCTGTTTATAAAACCTCACCTCCAGTGAATACATCTCTCTCTATATATATAAATATTGTGTATTTGGGCAGTAATCCTTCATTAATGCTTGTTTGGTTAAATGCGACGGACAAAGAAAACCTTTTCGTCTTTTTGGTTAATTTTTCTTGTTTTTTTCCGCAAATTGAAAATGACTGAACGCACTCGATCCAATATATTGTTTGGACAATATTTATGTAAATTGCATCCGAACATATGTTCTCTTGTGCATAAACAAGAAAAATTAACCAAAGAGATGAAAAGGTTTTCCTTGTCCGTCATATTTAACCAAACATACATATATAAATATATACACACGATTAAAAGCAACTAAAATTAAAAATGAAAGAATCACTCGTCAAAAATTAATAATTTTGACAATGCATTAGCTAATAAAAAATGAATCAAGATAATATTACGAATAATACAACTGGTGAACATTAAAACAATAACAGATATCGTGCCAAGGAACTTGTTCATGGCCAATTTGTCCGGTTACCGGTGCCAAGCAGGTGGGGGGGGGGGTTGAGGGATGGGTTTAAAGGTTAGAGTTGATCTTCTATAACTGTAAGAGCTCTAGTAGCTCAACCAATAGAGCAGTTGCCATACATAGGCAAGCTTACCAAGGTAAAAGGGATGAGAGTTTGAGTGGTTTTATTTTGAATCTATGTATTTCCTAAGTTGACTTTCTATGGAAGCCTCAAAGGACAATTACATTACAATTTCTAAATTATCATATTTCTCACCATATAATGATCACTTTTTTTCCCATAAAAAAATTTGCTTAAAAAAATCACCCTGCACATTTGGGGTTTCATTACCTGACTTTTCTGTTGGGTTACCAGATTAGTTTTCTCAAAATCGGATACAGGTTTTCCAAAAATCGGTCCACCCAGATCCAAAATCTGTCAAATTAGGACAGAAAAAAATTATGGCTAAAAATAGCTAATACTGGCTAAAAGTTGCTAGATCATTATCTCAATAATTAAAATAAATAGCGAATAGTGGCTAAATATAGCTAGATTATTATCACAATCATGAAATTAAATAGCTAAAAGTGGCTAGAACTGATATCAGATATCTAAAAACAATAAAAATATCTAAATTTATATATAAAATATCAAAGTTGCCAACGCTGAGTGGGGCCTTAAATCGGACAATTTTGGATGTCCGATCCTTAAAATTTTTAATCGGACATACAGGGCGAAAAACGGACACAATGTCCGAACTCGGACATATCTGGCAACCCTGGTTGGTGCTGATGGAATAGTTCCTAGTCTAAATAATATTAAAGTAAAAAATCGTTTGTCACTGAAAACCTCTACGAACCAATGCCTTAAGTGGAATCTGAAAGAAAAAACTTCATTCAAATGAACGAAACAGATGAACATTTTTTTTTAGTTTTTGAGTTAAGTTTTATTAATTTCTTTTAATTTCTTAGTTTTTAACATGTTCTTTCTTTATTTGGTACTTTTGTGGACGATTTGGTACGTTTTGGCTAATGCTTTTGGTACATTTGCTAAAAACTATGTGAAAACCCTGCTGGTACCCACACAGTGCTGGAGAAGGCCCAGTTCAGAGCCACCTATTAAGCGCTGCCTGTAGTACTTTGTTATAATAATGTAATAATAGATGCTTTGTTTTCAAAGTGACACATTGAAAATTAGTTTATACAGCTACTTAAATTTTTTTAGAAGCTCTTTCGATAAAAATATTTAAAAAACGATTTTTTTTTATTTTAAATAATTTTTGTTAAAATTTTTTTAATAGTTATCAAAAATAAAATTGATCATAAAATACTTACAACACATGAATTACCTAACCCCAGCAACAGTGTTTAAACCGTCTGTTGTGGGTAGCAGTGATTAAAACTATAATACAGTTGAAATTAAGCTAAAAACTATTTTAAAATATTTTAACAAAAAATTTATGTAAAATAAGAAAAAATCATTAAATGTATGTCGAAGGACTTAAATAACTAATCACTGTGCCCAGATGTGGCTCTGAAAGACTGCGCCCTGATGTGGCTCTGAACTGGGCCTATCACTGAAACAGCAGATGTTCACCTGAATATTTCTTTGCCTAAATTCTGCTTAATTTTTTTTTTATTGTAGCCAAGGGGGTTAATAAGCTAACTTTACTTTACAATCTGCTACTAAAACCTCATTGGAGGTGACAGGTTAAAAAAACAAATTGGAACCTTCCCCCAAACATCCCCATGCTAAATCACGGGTGCATATTATACACTGGTGAGCATTATATGGCAGAAAATATGGTAAAAGGCAACAAGTAAAGAATCTTAGTTATTAACGGAACAAAAAAACGTGAAGTTTGTTACCTTCAATTTTAAATTTATTAAACGAGTTTTCTCCTTAGCTTACATTTTGACAACGGATATATTTTCAATGTCCAGTCGACCAATTCTACGCAAGTTATTAACAAGCATTAAGATGTTACAATAAGATACTAAGAATTTAAAACTTGTTTTCATAAAACAAATAAATCAAGATAATATTGCTGCTACTAAAACTACTAGTGTAAAAACAATAACAAATATGGTACCGAGAGATCAGGTAAAAATGAAGGGTAGGTTTAAAGATTAGATTTGATCTTTTGCTAAACTGTAGGGTTCTCGTAGCTCAGTCAATAAGAGCTGCTGGTACAGATAACCAGGCTTCCCTATATTTCCGATCTGGGCTGTTTACTCACTGCTGTAGACTGATGGCCTGAGTTGTTACCGATGAAGAGCAACTAAGAATCAAGATGAAAGAAAATACTAGTCTTCAATTAATAATGACTTTTTCAGTGAAAAGTAGTTCAATCTGACGTAATCAGAATAAACATTAAATTTAAAGGCCCGATTGCACACGGATTTTTACACATTTGCAAATAAATAATTAAACAAGGAAGATTACTCTATAATTAGCATGTAATAGTTATCTTTCGCTTTATTATTCGCTTCATTATAGGACAGTGGTTCCCAACCGGGGGGGTTTAGTCCAAGGGGGGAATAAGGCTATAAGTAAAAATAAAAGTCCAGTCTAGAGATAGGGTTTTCTGCACATCTATCTATCAAGACAAGGCTCGAAATAAGCTCCAAGTTGAGAATGGTTCAAGATGTGCTCTCTCACTAATAGACCCATGAATCGAAGAACTAGTTGCAAAAAAAAACAAGAACAGAGATCACATTGATGTGTATATCAGTTACGATAGCAGAATTCTTATTTTTTTTTGTAATAAATTAGAATTTCAAATAATATGTTCAAATTATTTTCGCTTGCTTTCTTTGTGTAACAAATACACAGCTGTACAATTATAAAATTAAACTAATTCTTAGTATGAAGCTGTCTAATTGTACATAAAATATAGTTATTATTTGAAATTATTCTTTGTTGCAACTTAATAAATGGAAGGGGGGAATACCAGTAATCTTATTGACAAAAGTGGGGAATGACTCGAAAAGGTTGGGAACCACTGTTATAGGAGGTCAGCACAGACCTCAAACTATTATTAAGTTGCAGATCACCCGGATCTTTTACGCATTCTTCAAGTTAGCGCACATGAATTCAATACCTGGCTACAATGCACTGTTTCAGTTAGAGGTCACAAACAGATAAACAGAATGAGAATTTATAGATAGATAATGATTAACAAATACCTTCTTGAAAATAAATTCTATACCAAGCCCTGTTCCTAAAATAATCCTGTGATATTCTCTTGTATTCCCCTCATTGTAAGGGACACTGATATCTCTGAATATTTTTCTCAACACATCCACATATTTTATTGCACTGCAGTCACGGAGGGGCTAATTGTTTCCTTTGGTTTTATTATTTTCTTTTTATTATTCTTTGTTCCTAACTAACCTGGAATGGCTTTCTTCGTTTTACATTCTTCTCTTTAGAAAGAAAAAAAAAAGAAAAAAAAAGGTAGTCCATTGCTGTAGACTTCCTTCCAAGCATGTTCGACAATTGGTTCAAATTGGCTTTCTTTAGCAAAAACCAAGTTTATTTTATTCAAATATCTAGCATGCGATTTCAAAATAATAACTTTCATTAGATTTATCTTAAAAAAAAAACAACAATAAATTTCTATTGGTGATAATTGGTGGAAGTGTCTGAATTTCTGAGGTGAGGAATTATCATTATTGTACAATGATCTACTTAGACCAGTGTCCTTATCTTGGTTGTTATAGCCACAATGTTTCAACCATTGTACCCTCCATCTTTCTTCAGGTGTCTGTCATTCGGTTTCAAATTCCCAGAAGGTTACCAACTACAGCAAATACTTGGGTGCCTCGTCATTGTCTAATGGCTAGCAAGCTGGGCTCGCTAATCATTACTGCTGAGTAGTGAATTCGATCCTCACTGAGTGCCCCATGATTGTACTAAGCTTAGTAAATAATACTGTATATTTTGTAAATGGCACCTAACTAACCATCACAATTCATATTTGTATTTGTCATCTTAGTTTATTATTTAAAAAAAAAAAAAAAAATACCCTAATATGTACCTTATTCCTGTCGGCTGGGGCCTAGAATACGCCGACTGCCTCCTCTGCAGAGGGGGTAAGACCCCCCCCCCCAATAGGAGCCACCTGTTCTTTCACCAAAGTCACAAGACTCTATTAAAAAAAACCTCCGACTTTCAGAATTTTAAACTGATTTCAGCATTAAATGACCCATCAAGTGTTGATATGCCGCTAAACAAATCAAACAATCAATCAATCGTATATTTTGGCGGATAAGACGACACTTGAAATATACAAAGAAAAAATAGGGTTGTCCTATCGGCCAGATACAAAAACTGAACTAAATACCATGAAATCCAGACTGAAATTGGGGTCTGTGTCTGAAGGTTGCTGTATCCGCCAAAATATATATATATGACAGATGCCTGCAGAAGGCTGGAGAGTACAATGGCCGAAACATTATAACTATAACAAACCAGATGAGGACGTTAGTCCGAGTAAATTAGTGTATACTAAATGTTTGTTTTCTAAGGTAAGTAAAGTCTCAGTTTGGAAATGAAAAGACTCTTCTTGAATTTGAATTTATCGTTCACTTTCTATTTGTTTTTCTTCTTTTATTCTTTTCTGTTTTTGATATTTTTAATGTCCACCTTGTTTCTTCTTTTATAAAACTTCCGTTCCGTTCATAAATGGTTTTCACTTTCAGAGTCGTTCTGTCAAGCGACATGTAGACAAATACGACTAATTATTTAAATGATTAATCAAGTTGGATAATGAATGGTGAACCTGAATGGAAACATTCTCATAAATATTCTGAATGATTATTTTGATGGCTTGATTGTTAAAAATACTAGCACAGTACCCATCAAAAATGATGGGATTATTCACATATGGATCAGCATTTCTGCCTAAGATCAGAGTGCATTATCTGTGTCGCTCCCCGTCACTTCTGTCTAGGATTAGAGTGTAGTATTTGTACATTAATTGAAAAGTGTTATACACACACAGAATAACGATACAAACAAGATAAAGATAGCCAAAGGAGTAAGACAAGGGGATACAATATCACCTAAACTATTTACAGCAAGCCTTGAAAGCATCTTTCGAAAAACTGAGTGGGAGAGGATGGGAATAAACATAGATGGAGAATATTTAAGCCACTTAAGATTCACCAATGACATTTCCATGTCATTGGAAGCATCCGAAGAATTACAAAATATGTTAACTGATCTAAACAGAAAGTAAAAAAGTAGGCTTAAGGATGAACAGAACAAAGACAAAAGTAATGTTCAAAGATAAAGTCCCCAAAAAGGCCATAAAGATAGGAGAGACTCTAGAAGAGGTCGAAGAATACACCTACTTAGGACAGGTAATTAAGTTAGAGAAAGACCATGACAGCAAAATAAAACGACACATAATGATAGGTTGGAAAGCATTTGGTATGAATAGAGACATTCTGAAGAGCACCTTGCCAATGTGCCTAAAGCGTAAAGTATACAATGGCTGCATAATACCAGCCATGACCTACGGATGCGAAACATGGAAATTAACAAAACAAGAGCCATGGAAAGAGCAATGCTAGGGATAACTCTAAGAGATAGAAAAAGATCAACATGGATCAGAGGGAGGACTAGAGTGAAGGATATTATACAAATAATTAAGCAGCAAAAATGGAGATGGGCTGGTCACCTAGCAAGAAGAAATGACAATAGATGGGGGGAAAAGACTAACCGACTGGTGCCCATGGGACAGTAAATGCAGTAGAAAAAAAACAGATACAAGATGGAGAGATGAGATAGAAAAGTTTGCCGGTAAGACGTGGCAGAGGTTAGCACATGAAAATATCATTAAAATCAATCAAAGTTCTTGTTAATTAATCAATATTTGATTATCTATAAGATTAAATCATTTATGACTTGAAATTGTCTGATGGAGAAGATCAACACTTGTCGCGAGTGGGCTTTGACAAATTCTTCTGTGTGGGTTCCTTCTAGGCATACTTCTGTAGTTAATATTTGGTACTCTTATAATAGTAGGTTTCATGGCGTAATATGCATAAAAGACTGAGAGTCATTCACCTTGCAAGATTTTATTTTGAATTTGGAGTCCGGAAATCCACAAAAGAATCCCTTACAAAACACACAATAATTTTTTTTATTAAAGAACTATAAAAAAAAATAATAATTTATTTTAACAATAATTTGATAAGCTATTTTATACAAGTATAAGTTATTTAATAAGCTATTTTATACAAGTATAAGCTATTTTATACAAGTATAAGTTATTTAATAATTTATTTTAATAGTTTATTTTAATAGAGTGATGCAAAGGGAATATCTTTTATTCTTTTACACATATTACTCATTGGAATCCACTATTACAAGAGTACCAGATAAGTATTGAATGATCAACGTTTTGAATCAATATTATATTAGCTATATCTGTTCACACGCTAAATTTACGATGGGAATTTTGACATATGCTTGGTTTTTTGGGGTTTTTTGGTGCTTTTAGTATTTGCTGTGTCACTATATATTTAATGATTAGAGTGAATGAAAGTTGTGACATGTTTGCTTAATAAATCCTATTGGTGATATCACAGTTTTTACGTGAATGAGTAATCTGAAAATGCTTGTTGAAATCTTTTGAATAATTCAATGAGTTGTTTGTGTTTTGTTAGAACGTGAGGATTTTGATGTTGCTGCAGATTCAGAGCCTGATGAAAGCACCCAAGCTACCAGGTAAATCGCTGGTTCGCATCAATTTTCTTTTTCTCCATTAACCCCACAACTAACACTTTTTGTTGTCTACAATGGGTATGAACCTATTGGGCTGGACGAAGACTTTGTTCCGTTTATCAAGTAAAAATAAAAGGCAATTTAAAAAAAGAATTATCAACTTTACTGAGGACCGGATTAACTATGCAGCCAAAGTGGCATATGATACGGGCCCCGCAATTTCAGGGGCCCCACAATTTCATAGTCCCTGCGCTAAATGCTTGCGAGCTATCAAATTCCAATTTCAGTGATTCTTTGTTATTATAGTACTATACTGCATTCAACTTTTATGAACGACTGGCAGTTTAAAGTTAGCGATTTTAGTTAATTATCACCTTTAATTGGGGTTATTTTTTTATATAAGTAATTAATGGGAGTGTGGTATCTATGTGATACATTTACAACAAAATAAAAATAAATAAATCTATACAATAAATAAGTAAATAATACAAACGTATTTGAAACTGAAGTCATAGCCACTGCACAAAGATCGAAAAGAAAGTAATACTATTACTGAAATGTCAGACATATTTGTAGTTGTATAGCAAATGAAAAAATTGAATTACTATGTAAAAAATAAAAAATGTAAGTGTTTTAATATTTATAAGTATTTTCTTAACTTTATAACATATGCTACTGGCTTTGCACTAGATTAATCCGGTCCCGACTTTACTGAACAATACATTTTTAACCATGTGGAAGTCACACATTAAAGTGACTAATATAACCAATCTTATCATTGCCTTCATTTGCCATCTAACAACAAAAACCGAACAAACTTTTTGAGTCACCCAATAGTACAGTGGAGATGAACCTATCATTACTTTATTGCTTTACAAAGCTTATCTTCCTTGCTTTTTGGCCTTTGTGCCGCATTTACACAGTAAATACTTGTGTAAATAAATACAGCTTTATTCCTTGCTTCCCTTGCCTAATGGAAAGTGTATTTCTAGATTATCATTTTTCTTGTTTGACTATGGAGAGGCAACCTCATGTAAAGCAAGACTGACATTCAATTTCAAAACCCAAATAGTATATTTAAGAGAGAATTAATTAAGAAATGTTCCGGCCCCGCCTACGTAGGACTGGAACAAAGACATGGAAAACCTGTCCCGAATCTCCGTCCACGCAGCCAAGTCATTCATTCAAGAAACAAATAGTTCCTCTGATTTGAACAATGACAAAATGATGTAAGATATTTTATATCTTATTTATTTATTAAGATATATATATATAATAGTTTCAAATTACTATTACTGGCAGAGACAAATCCAGGTGTTTGAAATGAAATGCCTGAAGAAGCTACTCCGCATTTCTTAATTGGAACACAAGATCAAAGAATATTCAAGGGGGAAGGTCAAGAGGGTTGTGGGTCCCCAGAAACCTTCCTTTGCCACCATGAAGTGACAGAAGCTGACGTGGTTAGATCGTGTCACACGGCACAACAACCTATACGTGTGATCTTCAGCCTTCTTCCTCAGGTGTACAATTCACCCTGTAGAAGGAGGTGTTCCTATTGTGTATAGTTCTAGATTACCGTAGTCAGCGTTTTATCTACACAACTCGTGGATGAACTCAAATTCTGGCTGTGGTTGTTTGTATGACTTACTACTGGGGAATTTGAACAGTGTATACTAACCAATTATAGTATAGACTTTTCGGTGGAATCTTGCAAAACCCACTTTGATCAAACCCTCCAAACTTTTGGTTAGAATCTCATATTCACTTCCTGCTAATGCTCTTGAGAAAGGTATGAATCCACCTCTCTCTACACATGGTTAGATATCTTGACAAAGCTCCCCAAACTGGCATGCCTTGGTCAGGTCAGCTCAAGAATTATTCCCTGCTGCTGGTACTATGTAACCCAGTACCATGTGACACTTGAAGAAGAGGTGGGTACTGCTAAGTAGCTTCTTCTCTTACCCTTTGAAATGCTGTGAAGGGCAAAACGACAACCTTCTAGTTATGGACCAACCAAACCAAAAACATCTCTCCTTTATATCAATTATCAAACAATTTTTGATTGATTGTTTCAGACCCGTTCCCTCATCTAAAATGTGGAAACTACTCTGAAAAATAAATGTATATCAATTATCTACTTTTCTGAAATGAAACAATACTTGGAAAAGGGTAATCTCATCTAGATTAATTAAAAAAAATTAATTTTTATGAAAGATAAAAATGATCAGTTTCTGTTATCCACTGTGCTATTTAAATATAATTTTTATGTAATTTTGTATGTGTATACTTATTTTGTTTTGTTGGTGGTTTTAATACTGTAGAACTCATTTCAATGTTTTCCTGTAGAACAGAATGTATTTACCTTGTAATTCCTGTAGAATAGAATGTATTTACCTGTAATTAAGTGTAATTTTGTTTGTGAATTCTTTTAACACCTGGTGTGCTGTGTATTTTTTCACATGTGAGTCATAAGCCTGTTAGAAAATCAGTTCCATTGCAGCTTTAAAATATTACATTATTTTTTGATCAACCATATTTCCTGGCATCGAGGACGCTATTTCTTTTTTGTTCCCCTCCCTGAGACAAGTCTCGAAAATCTACTCTGCATCCTACGGGCAGAAGGTTACTTTTTTCATAGGCCTATCCTATTATATTTTCAACATTTTACAATTCAAAATTGGGGTGTATCCTGGAGGCCAGGAAATACGGTAATTATTCTTGTAACTGAGCTTCACGCAATAGTATAAGTAATTTTTCTCATGATACCTTTTGCGCAAGTTCTCTCATGATGCCTTTGAGCAATTTTTTCCCATGATGCCTTTGAGCAATTTTTTCCCATGATGCCTTTGTGCAATTTCTCTCATGATGCCTTGGAGCAATTTTTCCCCATGATGCTCTTTGCGCAAATTTCTCCCATGATGCCTTTTGCGCAATTTTTTCCCATGATGCCTTTTGCGCCATTTCTCCAATGATGCCTTTTGCGCAATTTTTTCCCATGATGCTCTTTGAGCAATTTTTTCCCATGATGCTCCTTGTTGGATCTTTCCTCTGATGCTATTGGCGTGATGCCCTTTGCAATATATATATATATAATGATGTCTTTTGAGTGATTTCTCCCATTCCTTACTGCACAGTCTGCCTGTTAGTTTCCTCCTAGGCTTAGATATTTTTTTCTGCACTTCAAATATAAAAAGAAAAAAATGAATTAAATAAAAACATCCATTTTTTCCCCCCTTCTTTCAGCCTGATGATGAAAAAAGAAATTCACAAGAAGACATACATACGTGATGGGCGAGACGAAACATTCATCCAAGAAGAATCTCGTGTTGAACAACAGAATGAAACGCCTGAAGAACTTCGTGAGAGTATGCAACAGATTATTGACCAATTTATGCAAACCCCTAGTGATTTTGATCAGCGCCAGTGTCTTGAAGATGATGTGTAGGGTTTAAAAGATTAATACTATTTTAGCATTATAACATTATTAATAATAATAATAATCCATCCCACCCTGTTTAGATTTATTCAATAAGCATGGAACACCTCGATTAATATGTACTCTTCAATCTGTGTACTTCTCAGAGTAGCATCTTGATGCTTCTTCTAATTGCCTGTTTAATTTATACAATTATATATATATATTTATAAACTTTATCACACAGCATTTTCTCAAAGACTTTTCGATTCTTTCTCTCTTTCTTAACTACTCTCGATAGAAGTAGACTTTTTCAACAACACTAAAAACCCTCGACTTTTTGCCGAGGAACTAAAACAAAAAATATTTTAAAATTTTTACACAAAATTGCAAATTTAGAGAAAGAACTTTTTTATAAAAGACTTTGAGTTATTTTTCCATTTAATAATTTTTACTAAACCGAACGAGTTTCCTTCCATCAAGATCTGTTTTTCAAACAAATTAGAGCAGAGGTTTTTGTTAAAGGATGGAACGGAAAAACTGAACGTGCCCTAGTATTTTTCTTATGATATTTTTACCAAAAGAGAAAAAAAAAAAATATTGTAAAAAATAAATTCAAATTATTCAACTCTTGCAATTATTTTAATGTACACTGATGTGCTCATGAGTGGTTAACACATATATCGGAAGAGCATATAGTAACCCTAATGTTTCATAGTACGAATTTCAATCTTGCTTTATGTTGGGCTTCACATTTTTATTTCCTTTCAGTCCGTTCGGGCTGAATTTGAAAAGAAAAAAAAAAACCTAGCATAACCAGATTTCTTTTTACAATTTTTATTTTTCTAACGTCTATACTAGTTAATTTGTTTTCCCTGGTGGGATGAAGTTTGTAAATGATGTAAATTTTCTATAAAAGAAATTATTTTATAAAAAAAAAAAAATAAACCCCAAATACTAGCAGCTTATTTTGAAAAACTTATGACCATTTTCACTCAGATCTGACAAACCGAACCAATTTTTAACACACAAATCAATACCTGACATGACATTACTGCTATTATTTACACAGTAATTTCAATCATAACATTATTTAAAACAGAATCTTTTCTAAATCGTGTTTTGATTCATAGAAGAAGAAAAAAGAAATCCTGAAAATAACGATCAATGTCCACTGATTCAAAAAGTCCAGAAGTGTTTGATTTTAAATTGTGAAACCCCCAAAATTTGAAAATAAGATCAGCGAAATGTAATGATGATCTGTCCGCACAGTGATGCCCCTGTCTGTGCTAAATACAGTGATATTTTTACTTGGCTTGAATATGTAGCTTTTGTGTGTGGCCATCAAAATGAAATGACGTGAATAACAAATTCCATAATGGTAATAATAACAGAACTTATAATATTGACGAAGAACTTTAACTATTCTTTCACAAACACAAACTATGACATTGGCTCTTTAGATATATCTGCCCTGTTATCTAATAAATCAATGTCATAATTGAAAAGCATTCTCTCATAACTCATAATACTTTTCAATCAGTTGCTCCTTTGTGTGAATAAAACAAAAAAAAATATATATCTAAGAATTTCAATATTAAAAAACAATTCTCTTTGCCTCTATCTTTTCTGCTAACATTTCTGCAATACAATGCACTCTGCCTACAGTGTTACTATAACTTAACAACTTTGTAGTTTGCTATTCAAGAAGAATTTTTTTTTATACAGGAAAAAAAAATAAAAACTGAATCTATTTAAAAATCTAAAAAAAAGACTAAAAACTACAAAAAAGTGAACTCTTTTCTCCGTGACGAGATTCACACATCACGTATCCCTAAAAAATGTGTGTGCTTGGCTTTTTACCCGTGCTTCTAGTATCTTCAGACGTCATCTACTTCTCTGCAACTGGTAACTTGCAATGCACTCTGGGATTGAAAGCTTCGTATTTTCTCACATTTAATAGCTAGGTTTGTATTGTTTGTGGAGATGTGAATTTTTCTTGTCAAAGAAGAATAATAAAAAATTAAAAAAAACTTCCAGAAATAAACACCAATTTGTATTTGTTTTTATTTACATGTATTTATATGTACGAGGTCTGTCTTGAAAGTATACCGCCATTTTAATATTAACGGGAAAATAGCCCAAGTAGCCCCCTTGAAATTACACCCCTTTGGACCTCACACACTTATCCCAGCATCCCTTACACTTAGTCTGCAATGTCTTCTTTCAGGATTGCCATTAGCTGCCTCATTGCATTCTCCTTAATCTCATCCATGGTCTGAAATCTCTGGAAAAGGTCAGAAGTCACAGGGAGACAAATCTGGACTGTAGGGGTTGGGGCTGACAGACCTGGGTGGTGCAATGTTTTGTCAAAAGACCCTGCACAGGATGTGAAGAATGATTGGTTGATTGATTGCCAAGTTACATGAAGGCGGTGCAACCAGTTGTCGAGATATTCAAAATGGCTGAATTCTTTCCGGACAGATCTCGTAGACGAAAATAAAATATTTCGAATCAGTTTAATGATAAAAAGTGAATGTTGCTTTTATACAAATAAATGCAGGAATCATGTGT
>VCCN01007239.1:1390922-1403210 GCA_006491835.1 Architeuthis dux
AATGCTTCATCTAATAATAAAAATAAATCAAGATCATATTACTATGAACTCTCTATATATTACACCTGCAAATCTTTGCAAGAACAGCTACTACACTCTAGCCATCATAGTCTGCTTCGTGACTGAGATTGTTGCATATTTCCTATCAGCTCGTGTGGTCGGTGTTCGCGCCCGGGTAAAAGCCCGGATTTTCGAATGTTGATTTTCAAGGCAGACAGGCTCCCCCACTTTGAATACACTCTTCTTATTCTTCATTTTCTCCCCATAACCTTGTGCCAGACTAAGATAAGCTCAGAAGACACTGCATCAAGATGAAATAAAAGAAGAACAAAAAATGCTCTTTCTCAAATACAGGTTTCCCCCTCTATCCGAAAATAGAGCGGCCTTTCTGAGGCCGAAATGGTGTAAAGCGAAGAAGCAAAGTGCCATTTGTTTATATAATGGGGAAAATGTTGAGCGTTCCCAGACCACAAAATGGTGATGATGTTATGTTAGTCTGAGTCGTCGGGGGCTGGGGTTGTGGGAGGGGGAATGAAGAGGGTGCGCACTGGTAAAGGAACAGAGGAAGGAACAGGGTGCGCACTGCCTCTATAACGGCTCATCGCAAAACAAATGCTAGACGCTATTTCTGCTTTTCGCCTTTTTTTTTTCTTCGTAAAGAAGCGAAAATGTGGCGCAAAGTGAAATTTCGAAAAGCGAGGAATATACAGGTAACATGAATACCTTTTTTTGTAAACCCACCTGTGCGCGCGTTCCAATCTCTCTCTCTCTCTCTCTCTCTCTCTCTCTCTCTCTCTCTCTCTGTGACCTGTAGAAATGAGTTTCTCCATAGCTACAGATTACCACAGCTAACCGAAAGTACAGCGATTCTATGGAACATTTCGTAAGCATAAATGGCGTGAAGCGAAGAAGCAAAAATAGCCCTCTTCTATGTCTGTCGGTTTTACACTAAGCATAACACCCTGGTGAGCTTTCTTAGGCTTCTCTAATACCCCAGGACACATCTTGCTAACGGATGCACGAAATAAAGCGAGATAGTGCACGAGAATGTACAGTTATCTAATTCCTCTTTGTCTTGTTCAGTTCCGTGTGATACTGTTTCATCAAAATTCGTATTCCCAGGCTGCGTGTGCACACACCCTCACACCTGCTGGTGCACACATTCACAAATAAATTAAAATCCATCTGTGCGCATACACACATAAATACACGTACACACACTCACACAGACACGCGTACTGTAACACCGTTAGATCTGTTGAACACACGTAAAGAGACACATGTCAGTACATACAGTCGTACGGTGTGATGTACGGCAAAAGATAACGAAATCAAGGTCTTTTGAATTGGTAGTCATCGAAAAACCATAAATAAGCGGTTTTTGCTACGTTGGGCCATCCGTAGATTCGCCGACGCAAAACAGCACTAGTCAGCCAATGAAAAGACTCGGCTCGGCGGGAGGCGCATGCGAGTTGAGTCTGCGGTAGTTGATGAGGTTGAGAAAGAAGGAAGGAAAGAAAGAAAGAAAGAAAGAAAGAAAGAAAGAAAGAGAGGCATAGAGAAAGAAAGAGAGAAAGAATTAATTTCTAAGGTGTCTACGGGGAGCGTGGCGGTCTGTGGGTGGGGGTGGAGAGTTAAGGCAACGATGGCAGCAGAGGCGGCGGCGGCGGCGGCGGCGGCGGCGGCGGCAGAAGCAGTAATGAACAAAGTTCGTAGCGGTGAGAAGAGTGGAATGAGAAGAGTCAAAGAAAAAATTGAAAATAAAAAGATGAACGCCATGATGAATGGAAAACAGCGGGGATGTGACAATAAGAATCGTGAAACGGTAGCTTGTCTTTTTAAGGACGCAGGTGTCATGGCTTCCGATCCAGTAGTACGACTTGTTTCCAGCCTTTCTTTCTATCCGACCTCTTCTTCACTCTTTCATTCTTCTTCTTCACCTTCTGCTTCTTTTTCTTTATCATCGAAGACTTCATCATTTTCTTCTTCTCCCCCTTTCTTCTTTTTCTTCTTCTTCATTTTCTTCTCTTTCTTCACCATCAAAGTCTTCTTCATCATTTTTTCTTCTCCTTCTTCGTCTTCTCCTTCTTCTTCTTCTTCGTCTTCTTCTTCTTCTTCTTCTTTTTCTTCCTCTTCATTTGTATCTTCTTCATCATCTTCTTCATAATCATTTTCTTCTTCATAAACGTCTTCTTATTTTTTTCCATCGTCTTCTTCTTCTTCTACTTTCTTCTTCTTCGTCGTCGTCGTCTTTTTATCTCCTTCTCCTTCAAACAAAGTGTCCAAGAATTCTGTTTTTCCAGTTGAGAGCAATTTCAATGTCCACGCCATGATCCGCAGGTGTTCAGGACGTTGTTAGGCAATTAATTTTGAATGAGGCAACTCTGTTTGTCACCAGCGTCTTAGAATCATACAATGACGACAATATATTTAAAAGGCTTTTAGCTAAGTACGTCACGGGGGCATATGAACGGAAATAGCCATTAGGAAGACAATCTTCCAAGTAGGGAGGGCCTGCCTTGAAAACCAGCATTCGAAATCCTGGCTTCTATCTGGGCTCAAACACAAATCTCTGACACCGTAGATAAATACTATCTCAGCCATCAGGCAGGCCACAGAATGTTTTCTAAGCTTACCTTGGTCTGACACAAGGCCACAGGTGTGCAGCACCCAATGAGGATCTCACTCCCTAGTTATGGTCTGCGGGACTAGTTTGTTGGCCGCTGCTCTATGATGATTCACTTTTTTTAAAAAGGGCAAAGCGAAATGCTACCGGTGTCATACGACACGCGAGGCGACCATTTTGTCTTTATTTCTCGAACGAGTCATGGAGACTCACCCAATCATTGTTCGTAGCAACTGTTGGTTTATACGGGGACCGGGGTGCTATCCCGACGCCCAATATGAACCGCCTTACAGGGCTAAAGGGCTCCAACTACCCGGCTATTTACCCATAGCTGGAAGCATAAAATTAACCCATAATAACCCACTGTGACACCGGTGCCACATACAATTTAATTGATCTGCACAGTCACTTATATAATATTAGCTTTTATCCTTGATTTTAACTCATGGGGTGTACTATGAACGACATCTACTGAATATCCCGGTGCAGTCACGTTACTGTGTATCAATTTGCCTACTCATAATCCCACATGATGTTCCTTCAAGTAGAAATGGGTCTGAGTTCTCCTAAATTTGAACTCGGTTAGACGATTCCATTCTCAGCACCGTTAACATTCAGGCCACTTGCACCTCCTCAAGTCACCTGAGGTTTACAATATATTAATTCCAAAAACGATACATCCGTTTTTATTGTTGGGTTTTTTATATGCATTTTTACTTATCAGTTTCGTACGACCGTGTTGGGTGAGGGTGGAGGCATTGTTTGTTTGAATTAGCCAGAATTCGTTTCAGCGTGATTGTGCACATTCTACAGCAAACAGTTTAATTAGATTTCTTTTTCATGGCCTCAAACATATGAGTGTAGTGTTTGCCGTAAAGGTTGCTAATTAAATCGTATAGTTTACAATGTTCTCAATACTCAAGCACGCAGCCTGGCTCATGGCTGAGATAGGTACGTATTTCTCATTGAGCTCAGGTAGAAGCCAGAATTTCGAATTCTGGGTGTGGCACTACTTTTTATCCCTGCCACTCCCTGCCAGAGTGTGATAAGGTGATCTTGTGCCTCCTAACGCAGAATTCTGACTAAATGTGCCTCCCAAATGATTATGCTAACAATTTGTTAATGGCACAAATTTTACGCATTGTTTTTAACTGAAATTTCGAATCAATCAACCAATAAAGAACTAAATAAGACTTTTTGCATTCAATGTTTATTTATCCATAAAAGATAGTTTAGATCTCTCATTCTTCATCCTTCTTATCACTTTGCTGTCTTCTGTGTGTGTTCTTGTAAGTTGTGCCTCCCTATGAGCAGGTGTGCCTCGTAGCGGCGTTACTGTGATATCATGCTAGTTCACACTGTGCCCCCTGTCATACATTAATGAAATATTTCGATGCAAAAACTAGTTCTCAAGCGTAAATGAAATATGTGACGGGGAATGGCAGGGAGTTTGTTTAAGTTTGAGAACTAGTAGTATTAAGAAGTGGCAGGGAGTGGCAGGGAATGGCAGTGAGTTTGTTTATGTTTGAGAACTAGTAGTATTAAGAAGTGGCAGGGAATGGCAGGGAGTTTGTTTATGTTTGAGAACTAGTGGCATTAAGAAGTGACAGGGAATGGCTGGGAGTTTGTTTATGTTTGAGAACTAGTAGTATTAAGAAGTGGCAGGGAAAGTCAGGGATAAAAGTACTGCCCTCCCACAATTCTGACTATGTCTCATATCTAGTTAAGCTTAGTAAATATCAGTCGTTAGTCTTCGATGCCAGGTAAAAGTTAAGATGTAGAATGCTGATTTTCAAAGCAAGCACATCAGCTCTATTTGAAAGATTTGCAGAATACAATATTCCTACTCCATTTGTCCTTGTGCCACGCAAAGCAAAGTTTAGTTAATAATGAACAAGGGTAAGAATGGAAGAGGGTGCTTATGCTTAGATGGGATCAAAAGGGACCCAACCTTCACTATAACTCCCATTCGTTCATTACATCTCCCTCACAAGTCTTAAGCCTGAAAATTAAGTTATAGTAGTAGTAGACCGCAGGAATATAGACAGATAGCAAAAGTAATCAATAATAGTAATTGCAGATATTAGAAATCGTCAATCAAAACTGTCAAAATAGGTTTCTTCAGTTTTTTAGTTGGTCCAGTTGGCTGACTGTATATGTATCACGCGTACAGGCCGCACCAATGGAGCTATAGAGTTGAAAATCTCAAAATTTACTCCTTATTATAGCGAAAAGAGATGACAATAGATGGGGAAAAAACTAACAGATTGGTGCCCATGGGATAGTAAAAGAAGTAGAAGACGGCCAGACACAAGATGGAGGGACGAGATGGAAAGGTTTGCCGGTAAGACTTGGCAGAGATTAGCACAAGATAGGTTGTCATGGAAGGAGATGGGAAAGGCCTTCGTCCAGCAGTGGACTTATAACGGCTGATGATGATGATGATGTCTAGAAAAAACATTTTGTTGTTTTTCTAAAATTCTCCCACCGAAACAGGTTTTTAGTGGGGGTTTAAATTTACAATGTAGGTTTATGCTAAATTGATCCCTTAGTTTGTGTCAGCTTGTTTTGTTTTTTTTTGGGGGGGGGTGTTGAAAATTCAGACGTCTTTAGTGATCACTGCCCGACAAAAGGCGAGAGAAGTAACTTCATTGATCACCCCTTTTCCCAATTTTTTAATTGATCACCCCAAACACAGCATGCTGCCAGATACTATTGATACATTCCATGGGTAATTAATTATTTACTTGAACAAAAGGATATACTTTACTTGCGGGAATATATATGTGAGAGGAGTAACCATGGTGTCTTAGTTGTCAACACCCGTGGAATTTCCATGGTTCCAGCTAGTAGAAACCGTCAAAACGAAACTGTCACCAAAACTGTCAACATAGGTTTCTTCAGTTTTCGAGTTGGTCCGGCTGACTGTCCGGCTATCTATCTATTGCCCAAATGACTAAAGCATGACTAGAGCATTGAAACTGAAATATTTTTGGCAACAGAGTTTCAATGCTGTACAGTTTGGTCATAAATAATACCTGATAATATTTGTTTTGATTGTGTAATGTTCCACTAGAAATAATAAAATCTTGCTATGTTTGGTTTAAAAGAAAATGGACTTTCTATAATACAGCTCGTTCAATGAAGAAGAGGGAAGTAAAAGGGTCTGACGCTTCTTACTGATGTACATAAACGATCTTTATTCTCTGAAGTCTTAGTACAACTTGATGTACATAAACAAGTCTCAGTACAACGTCTTAGTACAACGTGAAAACTGCAATACAACGATGAAGCCTCGAATCAGGCAAAATACACAAGTGCAGTTAAAACATCGTAAATCAACATACATAACGTTTGAACGGAAAAAAACTGCAATACAACGATGAAGCCGCGCGTTTAGGCAGATACAAGTGCGGTTAAAACAGTAAGAATCACCAATATACAACATGCGTAGCATTTGAACACAAAACGACTCAACAAATACACAAGGAAGGAATAAGTTCATGAAGCTTATAGGTGTGGCTAGGGATGAATTGAACTTGAGCATAGAAGTTCGAGATGAAGGTGAAAACTCAGTCACTATTTATCGTAATTCGCCCTTTGCCGGTTGTAGATTTTCTTAGGACTTGTGTTGTGATTTCTGATGAGAAGAAATGCGTGCACCGCTCTGAAGGTTGGGTTTTGCGAGACAGATGTAGCCTGACTCTGGCCCTTAATATGGGCAAAGAAATGCGTGTGTGTAGAAACACGTGTTTTCTCCATGACCCCAGCTTCAACGCGATCAATCTAGAGTTTCCTTTTCGTGAGACTCAGATATCCACAAACTCACCAGGGGGTCCCTGGGGGGTCGGCCTACCGACTTGCTTGGAATTCCATCAGCTTTAGGAGTTGGAATATCTTTCTCGGGAACTCGCTGGAGACTTTGGACCTACTTAAATTCTCGTTAGCAAGAAACAAGGCCGGGTGTTTAATCCCGAAGCTAATAAGATGATGCTTGGCTGCTCCCTACCCCAATTATTTATCCTGTTTTTTTGTGAAATTATTTTTTCAATTTCTCTCTGTACTAGCGCCAGTTACATAGGGGTGTACTTATTTATGGGCAATACTGTATGTATGTACGTACGTTCAAATCGCATTGGATACACCGATTTTCGTAAGATCACAGTTAAGTTAAGCAACAGGATTGTTCTGCGGCTGTCTTAGCCTATGCTCTGCTGCCGATTAACGGAACATCTTGCCAAAGTAGGGCAGGACTGTTCGCACCCGGTCCCCTTTCTAAAGCACGCGCTGCTCCACGAAGGACACATGACAGTGTACTATCCTAGGAGCCGTTTTACTCGTATCGAGTGGCAGCGATCATGCATGTATGTGTTTTTAAGGAATTCTGCTTGGCTGGCTGTCTGTGTATGTATGTAAAATCAAACCAAATCACGTTGAATAAACAGGTTCTCATATTCAAAATGGTATTAGAGATCGTCAACCAAAACTGTCAGCAAAACCGTCAACATAGGTTTCTTCAGTTTTCGAGTTGGTCCGGCTGACTGATTGTATGTATCACGATGTTAGCGACGTCGAGCCTGGTCATTACCCAGATGGGTGACCGTCTGGGAATACCAGGTGCTGTATACAGCAAGAGGATTGTTCTGCGGCCGTCTCAGACTAGTATGCTCTGCCGCCGATTAACGGAACATCTTGCCAAGGTAGGGCCGGACTGCTCTGCACCCGGTCCCTTTCTCAACCACGCGCTGCTCTCCACGGAGGACACGTGACAGTGTGCTCTCCTAGGAGCGGCCGTATCTATCTATCTAGCACACGTACAGGTCGCACCAATGGAACTAGAGGGTTGAAATTCTAAACATTTACTTCTTATTATGTTTACAAAACAAATTATTTTTTTAATTCCCCACATAAATAGGTTCAATTTGTAATGTAAGTTCATGCTAAATTGGTCCTTTTGTTTGTGTACGGCAGCATTCATGCGTGTTTTTCGAAAATTCAGACCTTTTAGTGATCACTGCCCAACAAAAGGCGAGAGAAGTAACTGCTTCATTGATCACCCCTTTTTCAAAATGTTTAATTGATCATCCCCAACACGGCATGTTGCTAAAACATGTTGGTTACATGAGGGTTTTCAATCGAGTGACTAACCAGACCTGTATACCTACGATTTAATAGTTTTCAAATTCCCTTGAGACCTACGGGTGGGTCATATGAGACAGTTAGAATAAATGCATTCTCAGGTCACTACAACCTACCCGTGGGTCTTGTGCAACAAAATCTCTGACTCATACCCAACATAACTGAAAATGTTTTCTCTCCTTCTAAAATAACTATAGGTAAACCTTGATTAGTGCGGTTAATTTGTTCCAAAATTGTTCGTAGTGTTCAAGGTCTTATTATAACTTAATGTTTTTTGTTTTCAGCTTATACTTAGTTCGGCCCTGTCGGCTGGGGCCTAGAATACGCCGACTGCATCCCCTGCAGAGGGGTAAGAACACCCTCCAAACAGGCGCCACCTGGCTTTGCACCAAAGTCGACTCTATTTTTTAAAATAACCGTTCACCAAAGTCGCAAAACTCTAGTTAAGGAAAAATGACCTTTCACCAAAGTCGCAAGACTCTAATTAAAAAATAATAACCGTTTACCAAAGTCGCAAGGCATTAAATGACCCATCAAGGCCGCTAAACAAATCAATCAATCAATCAATCAATCATACTTAGTTACATCAATTTGTACTGCAATACCTTAACAGTACTACATCAAAACCCGCACTAAACAAAAATGCACGGTTCAAGGTCTTATTATAATTCAATGTGTTTTTGTTTTCAGCTTATACTTAGTTAGATTGATTTGTACAGCAATACCATAACTGTACTACATCAAAACCCTCACTAATCAAAACCCCACTGTTCAAGGTCTTATAATTCTATATGTTTTTGCTTTCAGCTTATACTTGGTTATATTAATTTGTACAGCAATACCTTAACCGTACTACATCAAAACCTGCAATAATCAAAACTGCACTGTTCAAGGTCTTATTATAATTCAATGTGGTTTTTTTTTAATGAAAACTTTGCAATAACATTTCGTTCAGAATTTAATGAAAACTTTGCAAAGGAAATTCTCGAAAGAAGATTTGGTGAAACGAAAAGATGTTTAAATAATTCCTGGAGTTTCGAATCAATATTTGATTCGTTTTTCTGGCCGGTTTAATGAAAATATTTTGAATGGATCTCGTGTGAGTTTGAACGTTTGATGACATTGAAAAGCTAGAAAAAACTCGGGGAACGCATACCTCTGACAACGCCGTTGTCGCTAAAGACTGAATGAAAATCAGTTCATATATAGCTACGATTCAGGGAAGTGTAAATAATTCTTGTCCCGCCCAAAAAACTTAATCAATTATTCTTTAGCCCATGACCCACCCACAAAATATCATTGAAATTTATTGAGAACTTTTGGAGAGATGTATGGAAAAACATGAGTGAATACATTGATGTAAGAAAAATAGCGCATGTCCCACCCTTCCATAAAATGCGATCGAAGTTCATTGAGAGCTTTTGGAGATATTGTGTGGACAAACAGACAGACACGAATGAATACGTATACTTCATCTTCCAATTTTTTTGGCAGTGTTTTAAAAAATGGTAAGTCTTTTTTTGTTCTCGTGTTGACGCCAATTGAGATTTGTACTTCTTATGGAGCAACGAAATAAACGTGAAGAATTGTGAAGTGAGTGACGCCACTTCGGGTGCTTGTCGTCGCCTCTGAATCAATTTCAGACTACTGATGCCGTAGGCAGCGCAAAGACACTAGCTTGCTAGCTAGCTTCACCATCTGTTAACGTCTGTCGTTGGACGTAGAACTTCCCCAAAGATTCGCCAGATCTCTCTATCATGGGCGTCGCGGACGGCAACTCCGTGGGTGATTTATTTTTCTAAATGGTTTCAGTGTAGGTTATCTAAATCCCAATTTATGATGCTGGGGGTCTGAGGAGGGGGTGCTGTAAGAGTGCAGGGCGGCAGCGGCAGCGGCAGCAGCAACCGTTGCGGAGACCATCGACGCGCCGGGAGTTTTGTTGACATTAGTGGAGGATGAACCCGTCGCGATGCCCACACAACTGTTAAATATCGAACATAAATAAAAACAGGTCTAGTTAGTCACCCAATAGAAACCGTCACGTGACCAACGTCTTTTGGCAGCATGCCGTGTTGGGCTGAGCAATGAATAGGGTACTTGTCTCACCTTTTGTTGGTAATTTGGCGGTAATCACTACAAAATTGTAAATTAATCCCTCCTCCTACATAGGTTTAGAGGGGGGGGGGTTAAAAAAACAAAAAAAACGTTTTTTCTTTGTAAATAAAAAAAAACTAAAAATTAAGATGAAGGTAAATAGTAGTCAAAAGTTAATAAAAATGGTTTCATTTCATAATCTAATAAAATGAAGACATCTAATAAAAATATAAAATAAAATAATCGCTTTTTACTACGAAAATGAAAAAATGTTAGCTGTGCGCATGACACATGGATACATAGATAGCAAGCCAGTTAGACTGACTTGATAATTGAAGAAACCTATGTTGACAGTTTTGGTGACAGTTTTGGTTGACAGTTTCTAATAGAAAGCTTCGAATGGTGGCGGCCATTCGAAAACGTGTGACTTTTATCAGCAATTTCCGGTCGGGTCGGGTCGGGTCGGATGGTGGGGGACAAAATGATCGGGGTTATTAAGAGACGGCGGGGGGGGGGCTCTGAAGACATTATTTATAAAAGAAGAAAATGGATCGATTCTGTATGATTCTGTATTATACTTAAAATGCTATAAAATGGCAATCATTGCACAGTCTTTGGAGGCGCGCGTTGTTCGGCAAATATAATAACGGGGTCGATAGGAGAGAAACGTCTTCATTGAGAGTCATTAACAGCAAGGAGGTGCGGAGTGGTGGTACGGTTAAGGGCACGGCGAATGGAATCGGCTAGCCGAGTTCGAACTACGACTGAGACAGTCTGGGCAATGTTTAACGACTTAACCGCCAAAAAAGGATCGCATCATAAGGACTGATTCGACCGATCACCGCTAAAGAAGCTAAGAATTGTTTTTACTTTTGTACTATGGCCGACACGACAGTGTTTGTTTGAGTTTTAGTAATTATTTCGGTTACTTCTCTTCAGTGTTGCCAATTTAGATATTTTATATCTAAATTTAAATAATTCAAAGGAGCGGGTGTCAAGGGAGATAATTTATAGAAACTATGAAGAAAGATCTATTAATCTTCAATTTTTAAATTTATTTTTATTGGATTTCTCGAGAACCTCTGATCCAAACAAATCCAAACTCGACACTACATAGCGTGTTTGCTCCTATTTACCAGTGACCCCCCACGAGAACAGGGTGTAACACAAGGTCGGTCTAATGTGGGGATACCACACACGTGAACGTGTGGGTAGGAACACCTCAAACATTCTTTTAAGTCCTCGCAACTATTGTCACAGGGACATACGAGCCCCCTTGGCCTTTACTTCACAGAGCAGTACGACGCCTCATGACGTAAAACTCCATTGGCCACGGCACCACATCTGAGTCCGTCTGGTCTGAAATGGTCTGAACTAACTTCCAAAATTTGGATGATCAGCAAGCTTTGTGTGCTGACTATTATATTTTTGGCGAATGTCAACTTCATATAATGGTCTATTATCGAGTAATCGCGGTGCATACACACAGACAAACAGAGAGATTTTTTTTCAATTGTAGTTAGATGATAAAGCAAGTCAACATTCAGTAAAATGAACTCAGGAGACGGCCTTGTCGGCTGAGGCCTAGAATACGCCGACTGCATCCCCTGCAGAGGGGTAAGACCCCTCCCCCCCAAAAAGCAGGGGACACCTGTTTTTGCACCAAAGTTGCAAGACTCTAGTTAAGTAAAAATAACCGTTCACCAAAGTTGCAAGCCCCTATTTTAAAAGAAATATAACCGTTCACCAAAGTCGCAAGACTCTATTTAAAAAACTATAAATTTCACCAAATTCGCAAGACTCTAGTTAAGGAAAAGTAACCTTTCACCAAAGTCGCAAGACTCTAGTAAAGTAAAAGTAACCTTTCACCAAAGTCGCAAGACTCTAGTTACGGAAAAGTAACCTTTCACCAAAGTCGCAAGACTCTAGTTAAGGAAAAGTAACCCTTCACCGAAGTCGCAAGACTCTAATATTAAAATAACCTTTCACCAAAGTCTCAAGACTATATCTTTTGGAATTTTAAACTGATTTTGGCATTAAATGACCCATCAAAGATTTATATGCCGCTAAACTCAGGAGAAGATTATATTGTTAGGTTGGAATATTTCGCAGCATCCAGCGAATTCAAGCGGCTCTCAAAATCAAATGATCAACAAACCCTAATTTAATCAAATCACTGAAACACTTTCTTTGTAGCAAAACCGTGGAAGATCAATTCATCATCATCAGAAATGTTTGTCTCAAGAATCTGATATTCTTTGCAACGAGAAATAAAAGAATGAATTTCATTGTGGGGTTTTGTATTTGCTAATAAAAACGAGTCTGTTTTTGACAGATAAATTAAACATTTCTTACATTTGAATGCGTTTTTATTCATCTCACAAAAATGCCACATTGCTATCTGAACAATCTAATATATATATATATAT
>VCCN01007239.1:1460557-1473176 GCA_006491835.1 Architeuthis dux
CCACACACACACACACACCAGATCTGTCAGTCAGACCTTGTCTCCCTGTGAATTTTGTTTTTTCACAATGAGATTTAAGACCGCGGACTAAGATGCCATTGACCTAGGTAGGCTATTTTTATTCAGACCGCGTACGAGATTAAGGTAAACGCGACGAGTCAGCTGATGGCAATCCCGAAAGAGGACCTTGCATGCTGTTTTAAAAGGTGGAACAGTCACCGGGATAAGTGTGTGAAGTTCTAAGGGGAGCACTTTGAAAAGGACTAAGATGACATTGACCTAGGTAGGCTATTTCTATTCAGAGCGTGAACAAGATTACGGAGAACGCGACGAGTCAGCTGATGGCGATACCGAAAGAGGACTTTGCAGGCTGTTTTAAAAAGTGGAATAGCCACCGGGATAAGTGTGTGAAGTTCTAAGGGGAGCACTTTGAAAAGGTCTAAGATGCCATTGACCTAGGTAGGCTATTTTATTCAAACCGCGGACGAGATTAAGGAGAACGCGTCGAGTCAGCTGATGGCGATCCCGAAAGAGGACTTCGCAGGCTGTTTTAGAAAATGGAACAGCAACCGGGATAAGTGTGTGAAGTTCCAAGGGGGGCACTCTGAAAAGGTCTAAGATGCCGTTGACCTAGGTAGGCTATTTGTATTCAAACCGTGGACGAGATTAAGGAGAACGCGTCGAGTCAGCTGATGGCGATCCGGAAAGAGGACTTCGCAGGCGAGATAAGTGTGTGAAGTTCAAAGGAGTGGACTTTGTAAAGGACTAAGATGCCATTGCCCTAGGTAGGCTATTTTTATTCAGACCGGGGACGACATTAAGGAGAACGCGACGAGTCATTGGCCTAGGTAGGCTATTGTTCGTTAATAACGGCTGGATATTTCCCGGAACAGACCTCGTATGCATACATTTTTACACCGTGGTGACTTTGTTAGAATGTTCTTTATTATTTTTTGCAAGAGTTAGTCTGTAAGTCTGTGTTACTGTTTGTTTGTGTTTTGTTTCCGATGGCGGCTATAAAAGTCAATACGCAAACCTTAGAACGAACCAGCCATTCACGCGAATAGTTTGTTCTCTAAAACATTCATTTTTATGAAGTGTTATTGCGAACAATTCATATTCAATCAAAATGATTATAAGTCTACAATTAGATTTTCTTGCATTGATTTTTCGATTTTGGAGTCTCGCTGATGTTTCTATAAACAACCCGTAAGTGTTTCGATGTGATTGGCTGACGTTCACCCAATAGGAAGTTAAGCCTCTTGTCTGGGATGACGCGTAAAAATCTACTGCAGGCGATTGCACTCTTCTTAAAAAAGATATTTCTTTTTAAAATGGTCGGGCTAAATAAATGTTGTCTCAATTAGGTCAGTTGTTCATTCAGAATGATGTTCATTCAGAATGGTGATGTACCGAGTTGCTGTCATAGTATCCGGGCTTAAATAAAAGGGGGGATACTTATAAAGGAAGGAAGGGAAGAAAAGAGGGTGGAAAGGAAGGAAGAGAAGAAGAGAGGAAGGAAGGGAAGAAAGAAGAAAGGAAGAAAAGAGGGTGGAAAGGAAGGAAGAAAAGAAGGAAGGAAGGAAGAGAAGAAGGGAGGGAGGAAGGATGAAAGGAAAGAAGGAAGGGGGAAATTAAGGGGGTTGGGGAGAAAGGAAGGGTAAAATGAAGAAAGGGGGGAAGGAAGGGTAAAAATTGATATTTTGATATTTACTAACCTTAGCTTATTCTAGTGCGAAGCTAAATGATGGGAAATAGAGGGTTGGAAGATGGTGTTGCGCCAGTCTCCCAAGTGAGGAGTACTAGCATGCCTTAACAAATCATTGCTTTTACCTGGGCTCGAACACGGACAAGCACTGTATAATTATATATGAGGTTTGTCCGGAAAGTATCCGGCCATTTAATATAGCCTGCCTAGGGGACCTCACACACTTATCTCAGCGCCCCTTTCACTTTTTAAAACAGTTTGCAAAGTCCTCTTTCGGGATTGCCATCAGCTTAATCTCGTCCACAGTGTGAAATCTCCTCAATTTTCAACGGCGAGAAGTTGCAGAAGCCAAATATGGACTGTTGGGATAGGGGCTGGTTTACTGACCTGGGTGGTGCAAAAGAGAAAAACCTGCATAAGACGTGTAGAATGTGCAGGGTCGATTATTGTGAATACGACGATCACACAGTACAACAGCCCACTCAATGACGTCTCACAGGCGACGGAGTAACCGCACGGGAGAGTGTCTTTTCAGTAAGCCCTCTGATTGTTTGCAAAGTTACATCAAGGCCACGCAACCGGTTCTCGAGATATTCGAAATGGCTAGATACTTTCCGGACAGACCTAGTAGATATTTACTAAACTCGGCGTAAGTCTGACACAATGCTTAATTAGGAGATTGTGCCCCGCCAATCTTGCAAGTCGGAAGGACATGCGTATCTTAGAAAATGCACCTGAGTTTGAACACCGACCACTGACACCGGTGGGACACACTCAACTGCGTCGGCCACTAAGCTCACCCGGTGAGGATCGAACTCATTACAATAGTAATGGTCAGCATCACAAGCTTGTTAACCATTACTACACTGAGTGTGAAACTAGGGATTTCACGAAATTACTGAAATGTTCAGGGATCTCACAATAATATAGAGACACTTTGTTTGGTTATTGTAGCTAAGGTTGTTGTTTATTCTTGTGGACTCCTTGTGGTGCATAGGACCGCATTGCGGATTCAGTAGCAAGTCGGTTACACGGGATGGGGTTGCTAGCCCAACGCCCCAAATGAGTTGCCTTATAGGTCTAACGGGCCTCAACGGCCTTGCTATTCACCCATAGCTGAGGGATAAGTAGGTTCATGCCTTTCCCAGGGGCATTAGAGCGAGATGAACGTAAGCAACCTTGACCGAAACTCGAACTCTGTATGCTGATTCTGTTTTTCATGTCGGCAACCGCTACTCTACTCCACACCACCGAGTAGATCCATAAAGCAGGCCCGTACCCAGGGAAATGTTTAGGGACAAGGGGTAACCAAACCAAATGCAACCAATGGTTTGGGGGCGCTGCAAGCCCCCAAATGGGTCCGGCATCTCAAGACCAAAATTCCTTGCAATTTAGTATTTATCTGAGATGATAAAATATATCATTTTCAAATTAAACTATGAAAATGAAAAATATTGAAAGATATTTTCAGTTTCAGTGATCTAGACTTTATAAAATATTAAAATTCTGAAATTTAAAAATCTTTTTTAAAAAACCTTAAAATTTTTAAATTAACATTAACATTAAAATTAACATTAACTTCTGATGTACATATTACGACTATTTAGGCCATTTTCAGCATTTTTAAAATCTTTTTTTTTTACTTTGATATTTTGTTTCATTCGTATTTCCTTTTAGAAACTTTGAGCTAAAACTGTCAACATAGATCTCTTCAGTTTTCAAGTGGGTCTGGCTGGCTATCTATGTATGTTGTACGTACAGGCCGCACTAATGAAAGAGGGCTGGAAATTTAAACATTTACTCCTTATTATGTCTAGACAAAAAACATTTTTTTTTGTTTTTTCAAAATCCCCCGCCCAAATAGTTTGTTTTATTTGCGGTTTCGATTTACAATGTAAGCTTATGCTAAATTGTTCCTTTAGTTGTTTTTTAAATTCAGACTTTTTTTAGTGATGGCCGCCCAACAAAACGCGAGAGAAGTAACTTAATCATTGATCACCCCTTTTCACCAATTTTTTTAATTGATCAGCCCCAACACCGCATAGAAAAAAAAACAGACACACACCCTTTAAAAGGTGTTTAGTAGGGGTTCAATTTACAATGTAATTTCATGCTGAATTGATCCTTTATTTGTGTCCGGCAGCATTCTCGCTTGTATTTTTGAAAATTAAGACCTTTTTAGTGATCACCACCCAACAAAAGGCGAGAGAAGTAACTTAATCATTGATCACACCTTTTTACCAATTTTGTAATTGTTCACCCCACCCCTAACATCGCATGCTGCCAAAAGACGTTGGTCATGTGGCGGTTTCTATTGAGTGACTAACCAGACCTGGGTTTTTTCTTTCTTCTTCTTATCTGCGAATAGTATCTGCTTGTTACGGGCCTCTAAAGTGATACAAACATCGACATCCAGCGTTTGTGAATAGGTTGAAGAATGAATCGAAATGTGAATACGTTTGTCTGTTTCTCCAGGAGGCCAATTGTGACGGATTGTGTTGTATCTTTTATTACTCGCCTGAAAATCGACGAGACGTTAGGGTAGAGGTTGGGGGTGGGGGAGAAATGGTGTTGGACGGACGGTGGGGCGGGGTGGGTCGGGGGTTATCGATCTCGTCTGCTGCATGCAAAATGGCGTGACGAAGATGAACTCAAGTAAAAATCACCAAGCACTCATCTTCGATCTATTTTCAAAACAGTTTCTCTCCTTTGAAACCAGTCATTCTGAACGTTGGACGAACAACCCACAAAGGGTCAATTTAAATATATTGGGAGTAAGCAATTTGGTATGTAGATGTGAACAGCGAAAAGGGTTCCATGGCTCAAAACTGGGTCGTGTTAGGACTGATTAATTCCTAATTAAACAATACTATTAATTCTTAATTATACAATACTATTAATTACTAATTATACAATACTATTATTTACTAATTATACAATACTATTAATTTCTAATTATACAATACTATCAATTCCTAATTATACAATACTATTAATTCCTAATTGCACAATACTATTAATTCTTAATTATACAATACTATTAATTCATAATTATACAATACTATTAATTTCTAATTATACAATACTATCAATTCCTAATTATACAATGCTATTAATTCATAATTGCACAATACTATTAATTTCTATTTATATTATAGATTCCATAGTAATTAATGCTTAACTCATTAAATTTGTGAGGTATGAATGCAATGGGATAATTGCGTGTGTTACTAAATTTCACACAATAAAAAAACAGATATCAGAAGTTGTTTTTTTCAAAGAATTTTAGTAAATTTCTCAATTTAACATTATATCATTGTATCTTTTCAACACAAAATCTGTTTTATTATAGTAGGGGTGACATCAAATATTTAATTGATCTGCACAATTTCTTATATAATATTATATGTTATCCTTGCTTTTAACTCATGAAGTGTACTAAGTGTCACATACAATTTAATTGATCTGCACAGTCTCTTATATAATATTATATGTTATCCTTGCTTTTAACCCATGAAGTGTAATAAGTGTCACATACAATTTAATTGATCTGCACACTCTCTTATATAATATTATATTTTATCCTTGCCTTTAACTCATGAAGTGTACTAAGTGTCAGATACAATTTAATTGATCTGCACGGCCTCTTATATAATGGTATATTTTATCCTTGCTTTTACCTCATGAAGTGTACTAAGTGACATCCAATGAACATCCTGGTGCAGTCACATGACTGTGTGTCAGTTTGCCTACCCAGAATCCCACATACTGTTCCTTCAAGTAGAAATGGATCTGGGTTCTTATGAGTTAAACTCGAAATCTCAAGGCGTCTCTGCTTAAACTCGAAGCCATCACTACATTCATGAATTTGTAAAATATCTTATATCTAAGTAGCATAAATACAAGTTTGATTTTGTTGGGATTTATTAAATTAATAGCAGGGTCCTCTCGGATAGTGTAATGGTTAGCACGTCTGCCTCCGACTCAGAATGTCCTGGGTTCGATTCTGGTATGAGCAAAGAGTGTGGGAAACACTTCATTAGGACAAGTTTCCCTGTGCCCTCAGCAGCCTATTAAGTACGCTTTAAGCTGTGTGATTAGGGTGGAGGTATCCCTTCGGCGGACTTTAAGACTTGAAATTTGCCATGATCACTAATCCGGGATTTCGTCACCGGCCGTACACTTCACTTGGGAGTTGCCTCTTAAGGGACGGACGCACAGCACCTGTAAACAAAATGACGGGATCATTTACGTAAAATGTATTTATTTGCAAACAAAAAAACGCACACCTCGAACGAAATTTATTCTTCTGTCCATTGTCTACATCCCATGATGTTTTATTAAAAATAATTTTAAAACAATAAGACAACAGAATTGGGTATAAAACTAATTTCTTTTGTAATATGATAAAAAAAACATTTTATTCATGAAGAATCAGAGATGCCTATATTTGTTTCTGTCCTACTACGAAGACATCAGCAGCATCAGTAGTTGTAGTAGTAGTAATAGTGTAGACGAGAACACACAGGTACATGGATAGTTGCGTGCTTTAGCGTATGCAAACACATAGACACAAGCTTTGATTTACTCCCTTCCTCTCTTTTTGTTTGCTTTAGCGTGACAGAGCCAACAAACCAACAAGTGACAACAGCTTTTATATTATAAGATTTTAAACTCTAAATGTCAAGGCGTCTCCATCCATCCCCAAGCAATCAGTACATTCATGAATGTGTAAAATATCCGATACCTAAGTAGCATGAATACAAGTCTACAAATTATATTTTATAGGGATTTATTGAATAGGTCACAAATTATATTTATAAAAAAAAAACCAAAACACCATCAGCAGTAAAATAAGCACATTATAGTTCAGGTATTGAACACTACCTGAACTATAATGTGCTTATACGCCATTTTTTCGCTTTTATGAACAAAGGTGAAAAACGGCAGTAGGCGTTCAGTGTTTGTTTTGCAGCGAGTCATTATAGAGGCAGTGCATACCCTCTTCCTCCCTCCACTACACCTTAGTCTCCTGTACCTGCTACCACAGCGCAATTTTGGCTTACGAAAAATCTTTTATAGGAACTCTATTTTCGGATAGCGGGGGAAATCCTGTACTAAAAAAAATAATCTGATATTTAACAAACTGCAAAACAGGTCTGGTTAGTCACTCAATAGAAACTGTCACGTGACCAGCATCTTTTGGCAGCATGCCGTGGTTGGGGGTGATCAATTAAAAAGAATTGATAAAAGAGGTGATCAATGAATAAGTTACTTCTCTGGCCTTTTGCCTTGATCACTAAAAAGATCTTAATTTAAAAAAAAAACAAAAACAGGCGAGAATGCTGCCGGACACAAATAAAAGATCAATTTAGCATAAACTTACATTGCAAATTGAACCGCCACTAAAAAACCTATTATGTGTGAGGGTTAAAAAACCCAAAGGAAAAACTGTTTTTTTCTAGATATAATAAAGAGTAAACGTATAAATTTTCAGCCCTCTAGCTCCATTGGTACAGCCTGTACGCATGAGCCATACATACATACATACATACATACATAACTAGCCAGATTTAAAAACTGAAGAAACCTATGTTGACAGTTTGGGTGACAGTTTTGGTTGACGGTTTTTAATATGGAATCAGTTACGGAAATCTGACTGGAATTGAATATCAGAAAGTAGATTCTCCCAGAAACAATGGTGAATTTTATTGAATACTTTCAATAGTAGTAAATGATTGGCGCTGTTTGCCTATCGACTTTTGCAGTTTCTATTGTGTTTCACATTAGGTGCAAGGTACTAGCATCGATCAGGAATATCGTGGCAGAGTCTGCTTGAAACCAACGAAGAGACATTGCGTTGCTTGTCTATCAATATCTCTGTCGGACGCGTGCCAGAATTTCCAGCCTTTTCGTCTGTAAGGGCGTGACGCTTGAATCCTTATCACGTCTGTTCCTTTTCGAAACTTGAGGACGTGTTAACAACGGAAAATTCAATTGTTGAATAGAATTGAAAAGAGAAAAAAAAAAAGAATCGTTATATTAGGCCGAGGGCCAGCAGGGCCTACCGTGCATCCCCACCCCATGATTCTACATTTAGGGTAGCAAAATGTTCCTTAGGATGTCCTCTTTCAGAAAAAGATATTCCCAAGAAAGAAGTTGGCAAGAACTACCTCATTTGCATAAAACAAAATAGCCACGAGCACACACCAAAAAAGACAGAATTTCATATCTCGTCTCCCAGTTGACATATCTGAGTACTTTAAAAGGCTAAATCATGGGTTTCAGACATGAGGAATTCAAAAATCCACGTTATTTTATCTTAAATAAATAATTTATAGGTATTTCTGGATTTTACAAGAATATTTCAAGTATACGTTATAGGCAAATTTGTGGATTTAATTCATGAAGGATATATATACATATATATCGTTATAAAGAGTATTTCCCCAGCTTTCCAACATTGTATCTTGTCAATTTGTATCTATTGGGCTTAAAATGTTATAGCTCAAAACATGATTTAGCCTTTTAAAGTATTCAGATATGTCAATTGGGAGCCGAAATATGAACTTCTGTCTTTTTTGGTGTGTGCTGGTGGATATTTTGTTTTATGCAAATGAGGTAGTTCTTCCCAACTTTTTTCTTGGGAACATCTTTTTTCTGAAAGAGGACATCCTAAGTAACATTTTGCTACCCTAAAAGAATCATAGGTGGGGGGTGCACGGTAGGCTCTGCTGGCCCCCGGCCTATATGTGTATATGTGGGAGCTGTAATAGAACGAACTGATTACTTATTCGCAAAGTAGGATTCTAGGATATTTACGTTCACTTCATACTAATAATGGTTAAAACATGAATCCATCTATCCCCGCCACCAGCTAGGGGTAAAAGAGCAGGTGAGACGGGCTTGTCTAGCCTTGGGAGGCATCCAGTCTAGGAGAAGGACAACTCTGAATTCAAAACTAAAAGCTGGATTCGCTAAAGCAGTCCGACGTTGTTTTCAGCCCCCTTCTGGCAACTCCTCCCGCTGACACTGGTACCGAGCTGTATCGGCCCGTTGCCCTTCCCTTGGACACCATCTGTGCGTGGAGACGGGAAACCTTGCTGCATGGACAACTAGTCAGCTCCCTTAATGACTATAGTGTTACATGCTGGACAGAAATGCCATACTTTCAGGGATGGTACTTAACGTGATTATATTTAATATTTTCAATGGATCCAAGCAAAATTATTGTTATTACTGTAATGGCGACCATTTTCCAAGATGGCCACCACAAGAAGCCTACAATACATGGAAATGTAAAATAATATCTGATTAATCTGACACCTATCCTCTAATTCGTCCCAGCGGATTTTTAAAATGATCTTATTTTAACCTAACATGAACGAGGAGACCAACAAATGTCATTTTAATGTAATTACCCCTTTCACTATCGACTCACTAAGTCGCGATATTCATTCGTCTCCATTCAATTGTCTGTAATATTTTTTTTCTAATTGAGATAAAAGGAATCTATTTTATTTAGTAGATGAAGAATTCATCTACACAACACGCAAAGATGATTGTTATATCTCAATTAGAAAGAATTCTACAGGCAATAGAAATTTAATGAAATATTTTACCAACTATCGCATATGGCGTGCTTTGTCTACTAATGTATTAATATCATTATCGTTCCATATATGATAAAGTTGTGTTAAACACAAGATCAAAACGTTGCTACAATTACCAAAATAGTGCAATTATAACTTTAAACCAACCTATTCAGCTTAAAAATAACATATTGGATATTAGTTACACCTTTTTATTTCCAAAGGTCACTGTAAGGTCATTGTTCATATGGGTATTGTTAGCACCTTACATGTTTTACAAAACCCATTAAATGAAGTCCTGGTTCGATAAAGTTAAAGTTCACGTCTGCAAGTGCATATTTCTGTGCGCTCAAGTCCAGCTTTGGAGCAGGAGCAGTGAGATAAAAACCCATTTACAGGAACACTTGGTAAGAATGGAACTCATTCCAGCCTCTGCTATTGTTATATACACATGCACCAAGTCTTCTTCGTCATTCCTCTAACCCCAGTCACTAGGAGATGGAATGGTCGATTGTGGTTGTATACATGATGTCCAGATGCCACATGTATAGGCTGTTCTCTTCAAATGCTGTATAAGTGCATCCTACAAGAAAGATTATATGTATTGCCTTTAATGAGGTTAGGAAACAGTCGTACATCGCTGACACTGTCTACATCTGCCCCTGTCATACAGTAGAAGAATACATAATTGAATTGGACAGCCTCAGCAGTAACAGGATAGAAGGTATTTTATGCCATGAATAGAAACGCTTCTGTTACTTCACCAAAACGCTCCCAAGTTGACCATGCTGTCTTGTTGGCTTTTCCTCTGAATGCTGGAGGGGAGAAGAGGATTCATGACTTTCCTGGGAGCATTAGTTCAAAGTGAACACGAACTGTCCAAGCCAGAGATTGAACTCGGTTCGCCAGTTCTATTCTCTGTGTCGTTAACCGCCTTATTTATTCGCCCCCCACAGCGGCAACATTTGACATGAAGTCATTTTTAAAGTAGGGTCCTGCACGCGAACGTGCAGGCAGAAGGGCGGGGGATTCCAAAAGCTTCTCAGGACGAATCCCGAGTGTGCTAATGGTGATCGCGACCAGCTGACCAAGATATCCTGTGCAACTTCTCCTAGGTATCCGAAGATACCCGAGCATGCCACAGGACCCCGAAGGGCCGTGTTTCTCTGAACTTCGAGGCCATGGCGGTTTCGAAGCACAGATAATCCACTTTGATCCTAGCGCGGCCTCAGCCGCTGTGTCGTTAATCGTTAGGCCAGTTGCACCTCGTATGAGCAGCAATAATCATCCTTTAGAGCGAGTAAAACAGGTTATTTTCCCCTTTGATTTCCCCAGACACTAATAACCAATGAATTGCCCTTTATACAACTGAATTAAGTCATCAAGGAAACTTAGAGTCAGTGATACTAATGATATCAGTGATACTAATGTTACTAATGTTTCTGGCGGGTATCACATTCAGAGTACACCCCGTGTTTGTATTCGGGTTTCCGTCAGAAACTCATTTCTTCATATCTCTTTGATCTGCTGCTGCACGCCCCAAAGAAGAGAGAGAATTCATTGTCATTTTTTCATTGTCCAGTTTTTTGATGAACGAACCAGAGGATCATCTCTCTTCTTTCTATCAACCTTTAATTTCCGTTGTTGGATATATGCGTTTCCCAAGTGTAAGACATGGGGTGGGGGCGGGAGTTGATGGACCTTACGCTGCGACGTTGGACGATGACCAGTATTGCCAATTCAAAAAATATTTTCACGCTAGTTTGACTGCCAAAAAGCGCTAAAAATAGCGCCAAATATAGCGCTAAAAATAGCGCTAAAAATAGCGCTAAAAATAGCGCTAAATGTTTTAAAATAGCCAAAAAGGCCAGAAACCAACAAAAAGACGCTAAAAACTGTCAAAAATGTTTTAGGCGCAAACGCGGGAATTTAGAGCTTTTTGGACAGCCAAAACAAGAAACGCGCTAAATTGGCAACACTGCCCATGCCGGGTTGGAAGGAGGGGGGGATATCTTGACGAAAACTAAATAAGCAAGCGCCGAAATGTTAGGCTTTAATGACTGAAAAATCAAATGCAGCTTAAATAAAAGAAAAATACATATGGTGGAGTGAGTGGCGCCACTTCGGGTGCTTGTCGCCTCTACGTCTATTTCCGTAGCCAACGTAAGGGCACTAGTTACTTAAAAGCAAAATAAATTCAAATGTTTGAGAAGTAAGAGTATTAAAATGGAGTAAATATTTTAGAAATCAAATAGAAATAAAAAGGTCCTGTGCATAGTGGTTCCCAACCTTTTCAAGGCCAGTCCCCACTTCTGCCAATAAGATTACTAGTTCCCCACCCTTCCATTTAAGTATGTTGCAACAAGGAATACTTTCAAATAATTATTTTATTTTGCGTATAATTAGACTTTTTTTCAAATTTTTTCAAACTCAATTTGGAAAAAAAACATTGAATCTATTTTTTTTGTTAATAATCTCAGTGATCCGAAAAAACACGTTTTAAAAACAATGATTAAAAATAGGTACTTAAATTATTAATTTTACTATAGATCAGTTCATACGTTTCTTCAATTATGACAGATTAGCGACACCAGATCCGCGATTACAGCCATGAATTTTATCCTGCTATGTATGAATCGTATACGGCTATGAAATATTGGCTATGAAATATACATGGCTTTGAATGGTTCGCTATGAATCGTTTACTATGAATGGTTCGCTATGAATCGTTTTCTATGAATGGTTCGCTATGAATGGTTCGCTATAAATCGTTTGCTATGAATCGTTTGCTATGAATGGTTCGCTATGAATGGTTCGCTATGAATCGTTTGCTATGAATTGTTCGCTATGAATGGTTCGCTATGAATCGTTTGCTATGAATCGTTTGCTATGAAATGGTTCGCTATGAATCGTTTGCTATGAATCGTTCGCTATGAATCGTTTGCTATGAAATGGTTCGCTATGAATTGTTTGCTATGAACTCTCTGGATACCCAGTGAAATGACAGCAGGAAAAATGAAGGAGGATGTAATAGCAGACTCAACAGAAAATGAACTTTATTCCAACTGATCCAGTCATGCCTTTCTTACAAGGTAGAGCGGAAAATGTCATAGGGAAAAGTAGTCATGGAAAAAAGTCATAACGTACGCTAGGGAAAAATCATAGGAAAAAGTCATTTATTTTATTAATATTAAATATTAATAAAATAAGTGATATTTTAATTTATTTAATTCTGAATAATAAAATGAGTAATATCTTAATAGAATAAATAATATTTTAATACATTTGATTTATAGTACGTGATAAAATACTATTTTTG
>VCCN01007239.1:1517425-1530335 GCA_006491835.1 Architeuthis dux
TAATACTACTAGTTCTCAAACATAAACAAACGCCCTGCCACTATCTGCCACGCATTAATGAAATATTTCGATTCAAATACTCATCGATGCATCGAAATATTTCATTAACGTGTGGTAGGGAGTAGCAGGGGGTGGCAGGCATAGAAAAATACTGCCGGTTGCGGCTGCCTTCCATAAATAAAGACTAACATTTCTCGGTTATAGCAAACGTGTTTATATAGGGAATGTGCCTTTAATTTCTATCAATTTTCCAGGAGACGTCGTCACTTTTCAGTGTGTAAAATGGCGGATTAGATTGTGCAACGTTTTTTCACGTTTGAAAAAATGTCAATTATTCCCTTCAAACTTTGCTTTTGTGACCAGGACAGTAATAATTTGAAATCTACTTATTTACAATTGGACAACGGGTGAATTTGCACATTTTTAGTCACATAAAGTAAGAAAATCAACTACGTATGAATATCACTGTCCTGGTCACAAAAGCAAAGTTTGAAGGGAATAATAGCCATTTTCTATACTTATCAGAAAATAACACTCACTACCCAGGAGCAAAAATCGCGTTGCACGGTGTTATGGTTTGAGGAAAGAATGGGAGCCTTTTAGAAGAACGTTCGGATGTAATATTTATATATATTGTCCGAACGATATATCAGATCGAGCGTTTTCGACTGTACGTTCAGCCACTTTTAAGATTGTGAAAACTTTATTGTTTGCACTGTTTAAATACGTGTCAAAATTAATGCCATTGGTTAGTTGTGATGTGCGAATGCAATATTTGTTTTTAAGGGGTTTTCAGATGTTTAGTTGTAAAACACATTTAAAGTTCCCTGGCCATGGCCGAAAGAGATTTTGTTGAGGGTTGGGTTTTTTAATTTTATTAGAAGCTCTTCCATGATGGCAAGTTTTTTTTTTACAGTTGATGTGTTTTATAATGCGTGTGTTGTTAACAAGAATTTAGCGCTCAGATCGGAGAGGTGACAAGTGAGACGTCGGGATAGAGTAGTAGTGATTTGTCCAATATAACGATTCGATTGTGGAAGGGAGACACAGTCTCCTAAGTTATGAAATATATATTCTCTCTCGGTAAACAATAGAACAACACTGAAGTGACCCCCTCCCCACCCAGGGCAGAAGCCTGGACGTAGCGTATGGAGATCTCTGGATGCCCAATCGACAGAATCCCCTTCTACTTTGAATTCAGAGTTGTCCATCTTCTAGACTAGTTGTCAACCAAGACTGAATAAGCCCAGTCTGCCTTGCTATTGACCCATAACTGGGAGAAGAGATGGATTCATGCCTTTTCCAAGGCAACTGTCTCAGCCAGGGTTTGAATTCGGTTCACCGATCCCATTTTCCGTGCGGCTAACCGTTACGCCACGCGCATCTCCATTCTCTTAGAACACTTTGCAGATAAGCGGGAAAATACACTGGTATTTTTACTATGGCACGTTTATAAAAAAAACTTCCCTAAATCTCACAAATACACATTAACAATTCTTGTACTACATTATTCAAAAAGTCCCTTCCCCTTTCTACCCACCAAGTGCTATATATAAATATTTGCAAATGCGTAAAAGGAATGCGCCCTTGTGTGTGAACCTTTTCCACGCCAGTGTTGATGGGAACAATATGAATGAATAAGCTTATTCACTATCCTGATTTGCTTCACATGAAAATGCTTCATATATCTTTTAGTCAACGTCAGAATATATCATCCTAGATTCCAATAACTGATACATGTTTCTTAAACTAGTCTGAAAATATATATATAGATTGGAGAGTCGCACTAAATGTAGAACGTCGTCTCGCCTTTCCAGTCCAAATCACGTCAATTACCCAGCGTCGTGTCTTTGTCGTTTGGTTGGTTAATTTACCTCTGCCAACAAAGTTTGAGAGGTATATGTATTCGGTCACGTCTTTCCGTCTGTCTATATGTCTATCCACCACAAGATATCTCCAAAAATACTCTATGAATCTCAGAGAAATGGGGTAAGGAAGAGTTGGTTGAATTTCTTTATTTCTTTTTCTTTTTCTTTTTTTTGGGGGGGTGGGGAGGGGTCCAGGAATATTTTTTCTTTTGATTGAGAGATATTTTTCCGGGTTTTTTTTTCTCCGTAGATTTACGTATACGTACATGACTGTCTACACGATATCTCTAAAAGTGCTAAATGAATTTCTCTGAAATTCCGTGGAAGGGTGAACAATGTACTACGAAAGAAGTCAATATATCTTGAGGCGGATCCATGCACAATTACCTCCCCTCCGTTGTAGTTATATGTTCATATCACATAACATCGCCAAAAGTTCATGTCTGTCCACACGATATCTACAACAGTTCTCAATGAATTTCAATAAGATTTTGTGGAAGGGTGGGCAAAAGTGACTACGGAAGAAGTGGTTAAACTTTGGGACGGATCTATACACAATTACTCCCCCTGACCAATGGCGTTGGCAGAGGTTTGCGCTCTCCGAGTGCTTTTTAGTTTTAAATAAGATTCATGCCTTTGTGTTAACGGTTCCTATTTGAGTGAAATGCCGATTGAGCTCATGGACGTACATTGGGAAAATATGAAAATCTGCGAGTAGGCTCCAAGATCCGGCAGAGGCTGCATCTCCATGGATTTCTCACACCGAGGAGACTTGCTGTCACTCAATCTCGAGCGATAACCACCAGACCTCTGGCGTGAACATACAAATGCATGGAGGATAAAGAAGCAAACATTCCTGAATTCATGACGGAGGTAAGAATTACCCTGATCCAGAAAGACCCCAAAAAGGACTATCCCAAATAACTACAGACCGATAACATGCCTACCTATGACATGGAAAATCTTAACTGCATAGATAGCCGATGATATACTACACATTAGAAATCTGAGGAACAAAAATGATGCCGAAAAAGAACCAGAGGACAGAGTGACCTGCTGTTCATTGATCAGAAGACACTAAAAGAAGTGAAAGCGAGGAAGAAGAACCAAGCCATGGCATGGATAGACTAAAAGAAGGCTTACGATATGATCCCACAATCCTGGATTATAGAATGCCTGAGAAGAGATTTATACTAAGAGCATTGGAGAACTGGAAGGTGGAACTCACCACCGGAGTAAAAATAAGAAGAGATATCTTCCAAGGCGACTCACTGTCCCCACTACTTTTCGTCATAGGAATGATTCCACTAAACTATATATTGTGAAAAGGTAACACATTCGAAGGAAAAGATGAATCACCTCATGTATATCGATTAAGATTTGTATGCTAAGATCAGAAAGGAACTGGAGACACTAATACAAACAGTCAGGATCTATAGTCAAGACATGGGAATGATGTTTGGCATTGAGAAATGCGTAATGCTAGTAATGCACAAAGGTAAAAAAGAAACAATTCTCCAACCAGGAAACCATCAAAGCTCTCAACGAAAAAGAAAACTATAAATACTTAGGCATTTTGGAAGCAGAGACAATCAAACAAAATGAAATGAAGGAAAAAGTAGGCAAAGAATATCTTAGAAGAACAAGAAAATTACTGAAAACCAAACTATGCAACAGAAACCTAATCAAAGGAATAAATACATGGACAGTTTCCATCGTGAGATACTCCGGACCCTTTTTAAACTGGGCAAGGGAGGAATTCAGGAACCTGGACTACAGAACAAGAAAACTGGTTACAATAAAGACAATAAACTAGAGTTATGCGACTTCGGTGAAAGGTTTTTTGTTTTTTTTTAACTAGAGTCTTGCGACTTTGGTGAAAGGTTATTTTCCTTAACTAGAGTCTTGCGACTTTTGTAAACGGTTATTATTTTTTTAATTAGTCTTGCGACTTTGGTGAACGGTTATTTTTTTTTAAATAGAGTCTTGCGACTTTGGTGAAAGGATTTCTTTTAAAATAGAGTCTTGTGACTTTGGTGAACGGTTATTTCTTTTTTAAATAGAGTCTGGTGAAAGAACAGGTGGCCCCTGGTTGGGGGGGTCCTACCCCTCTACAGGGGATGCAGTAGGCGTATTCTAGGCGCCAGCCGACATGGCCGTCAGCAATTAAGGGACATATAAGATTATATTAGACAGAGTAAAGAAACAGCAATTGAATTACCAGGGAGACTAGAGAATTAGGAAACGCAAAAACAAGAATCCAAAAGTGGGAAGAAAAACAACTAAACGGACATTTCAGAAGGCAAACCAAAGATGTTGCAGATCAAACAACATGGACATGGCTACGCAAAGGAAACCTAAAGAGAGAAACCGAAACGCTCCTAATAGTCTCACATAACAACGCAATAAGAACCTACTATATAAAGGCTAAGATAGACAAAATACAGGGGAACAGCAGGTGTATGAGACAATTAACCATATAGTAAGCGAGTGTAGCAAACTAGCCCAGGTGGGGGGGGGGTACACGAACAGGCACGGCTGGTTGGGGAGTGTGGTCCACTGGGAGCTGTGAAAGCGAATACATTTCAACCACACAAACCAATGCACAGACCAGAAAACCGAAGATTGGCATTTGCACACCTAGCGGTAGTGAGATATGCTATACGTTTACATGACAGTAACGTACGTATCGTAGACCAGATGACCAATCATATCATGTAAACGTATGGCATATCTCATTACCGCTAAGTGTGCAAATGTCCGTATAGTCTCAATTGATGCATTACGTAAATATCTACTTCACAGGTCTTGAATTGTGAATTGAAATCAAGGTTGTAAAAATCCCGATGCTTATGTTACCAGTATTTGTATCATATATTTGTATCATAATCCCGATGCTTATGTTACCAGTATTTGTTTCCCATAACTGAGAATCTTGATTGGATACTAAAGGAACAAGTCCTTGGTTCAAAATTGACTACATCCTAGAAAATCATATGGGTTGATCGTAATATTTGGTACCGTGAGAAATCACACAACTGCTTCTACTACTAGTAGTAGTAGTAGTAGTAGTAGTAGTAGTAGTAGTAGTAGTACGGCTATTCAATACTCGTTTTACAAGTGCTAAAATGAATTATTCTTCCTTTTTTATTGCTTACTATTTCTCTTCTGTAGCCAGTAATTGTTTCTCACCGCCATTTTTATCTCCCACAACTGTTTTATTGGTGGTATTGCGCATGCGCTGCTGCACACACTATTGCACTTCTGTGTCTTTTTTTTTTATTTGTTGCTAGTTTAGCCGTGACGTCAAAAATGGCGGCATATATCAGTGTCGGCGCTAGGACCGACTGTGACCACCACCCCCGGTCCCTGCACATTTTTAAATTTGGGCCCCTCACAAAAGTAAGATTTAAACGGTAGGTCCGATTGCGCCCCCAGAGCTCCGGCGCCCCACCCCCCGCAGTTGCGTAATCTGCGGATCCCACGCGCGCCTCTGCCTATTTGAAATATATAGATGCACCTTTTTATTTTATAAACGTAGATAATACAGATTTGTATTGCAGTGACCTTAGAGAATAGCGTTCTGTTGACTACAAACCGATTTCTTTTTAAAATTTGTTTTTGTTTTGTTTATTTATTGAACAGATATATATTTCGGCTTGTCAGGCCATTTTCAATGTTCAGTAGACAAATTCTATTCAAATTCTGATTATGCGTCCAGATCTCCTTTTTTTCCAAACTATTTCGAAACTTTGGACGTCGTGACTTAAATCTACGTAACGCGAATGCCATTAAAAACGCGCTCGGAAACCCGCTGAATCAATCAGTAATAAATATTGTCAACAGAAATTCCTCGAACTTTCAAGACTAGCCAGCCTTCCCCTCTTTCCTGTGGATCCTCGTTGCAAGAGGAACTTGCCTGGGGCAACACCAAAAAGTAGCGAAAGGTTCCAGCATCTTCAAAACCAAAATCTACACAACCTCCGGCAACACCATCTGAGCGATATTAACAGAAGAACCCAGCTTATTCTTACAGTGGTTCTCGCGAAAATCCAGGTCCTTGGCGCTGCATTCCTCCAAGAACGTCACCTTGAATGCTTCATGGAACCACAGAGCCTGTGTAAGTAAACCCGAGTGTTTATCTTCATTGAACAATCATGATAATTCAAAATGGATCTTCGGACGATTGAACTCCTTGTTGTTTGCGTTGTAAACACGACGTTTCAGCCGATCCATTCTTCGGCTTTCTTCAGGTGTAAAATCCGAGTGTGATGGTGTAAACAGAAGTTTTGTTTTTAAAGAGGGTGACCCTTATAATGCAGCGTCCGGGTGTTTCTGTATCTTTGTCTTGTCGGGTTTAGGTCTGTTGAGAAGTGAAAGCCACATCGGGTTGAAATCCGCACTTGTTTGGCTAATGAATTTAGTCGACATTTTGATGTGAGCTGCTTCTTTGATTTTTCTCTGCTTCCAATACCGTTCTCTGTCAATAATCCGGACTGCCTCCAGATATGGTCGGCTACAGCCGATTTTTCTATCTCGTCCTTGATTGTGGCTTTCTTGTGTTCATCAAGACCTTTCTCCGTTATAGATAATACCACATTTACAGGGGATGGCGTAAATACAGTTGTTCACCAGTTTGGGGTCACGAGTAGAGCCAACCTTACGTAGCAGACCTCGGAGTGTGTGTGTACGTTTGAAAATGACCTTGATGTCGTAGTCTTTACATGCTTTTTTAATACGTTCCCCAATTCCTTTTTGGTAGGGTAAGAGAACCATGGGAAGAGGGGACCTAGAAAATAGAACTTTAGTAGTAGTAATAGCAACCTCGGCTGTTTCTTTCCTGGTCATAGAATGGGACGGGTATCCTTGACCCTTCTCAAAACTATAGAAAATAACCATGATAATTCTTTCGTTGTCCACTCAATGTACAATTGCCCGAACAGGACCCACTGGAACCGCGCGCTTTTGTTTGATGGTTCAAAGTGCCGATGGTTGGGTCACTAAACGCGATTCTTTTGAAGCGACAGAACATGTTTTGTAGTGTGGGCGCACGTTTCCATGTAATCATGCTGTCAGGGTGATAGCGCTTTCCTCCTGTGATGTAGCCAAAGTAATTTATTATATGTGTGGGTTCTTTATGCTTATTCCGCTCATTTTGACGCCATTCTTCCTCCCACGGTTTTCGAGATATCGACGCCATTCCAACGTTAGTCTTGATACCAGTTATTGTGCTTAGATACAGTTTCGCAAAAAGTTATGTTGTTAAGGTTTTAGAGGGGAGGTTCTATTTACAAAGTAACTGTAATGCTAAACCGGGCAGTCATGCAGTTTCAAAGTATTCCGTTACTTCCCCTGTGAAGGTTGTAAAGCTTTTTCGATAGTATGCTTTCATTAAGCCATAAGAACCCAGGCCCATTTCTACTTGAAGGAACATTGTGTGGCATTCCGGATAGGAAAATTGTTCATCCATACTTCAGCTGTCTTATGAGACACTCGCAAATTTGAGCGGGCTTTTATCGCATATGGATAAAGAAAGCTGATTTGAGGCCCACTTGAGCTTGGGACTGACTTGACAGGTAACAGACACCCGCTGTGAACGAATGTATTTTTCAATATTTTTCAAATAAAAAGTAAGCAATATTTCTTTTCCAAGATCAAGTTAAGTAATCATTAACCCATAATAACTCAGAGCTATTTCTACTTGAAGGAACATTGTGTGGGGTTTGGGGTAGGCAAATTGACACACAGTCGCGTGACTGCGCCAGGATGTTCATTAGATGTCACTTAGTACACTCCATGAGTTAAAATCAAGGATAAAATATAATATTATATAAGAGACTGTGCAGATCAGTTAAATTGTATGTGACACTTAGTACACTTCATGAATTAAAATCAAGGATAAAATATAATGTTATGTAAGAGACTGTGCAGATCAATTAAATTGTATGTGACACCGGTGTCACAGTGGGTTCTTATGGGTCAAGGCTTTAGACCGGAACTCCTTTCTACAGGAGCACAACCCGACACCACTTAGAGTACGTTTCGGTGATATGGTCCCCACAGTTAAAGAGGTATAGGGATGCTCTTGAACAAGTACAGAGAAGAGCCACCAGGCTGGTACAAGAAATCACATACCTTCTCTACTCATTAGATATCACTTAGTACATTTCATGAGTTATAATCATGGATAAAATATAATATTATATAAAAGACTGTGCAGATCAGTTAAAATGTATGTGACACGGGTATCACAATGGGTTGTTTGTATTTTGGGTTTTTTTTTCGGGAGTTGGGGAGGTCTACGCTGCGGTACTGTCACAATTGCAGTTCGTTCAAGAGATGCAGGCTCTATTTTGTCTGCTGTCTGCTACAATTGATGAAATAAAATAGTCTTCGAAGAAATCAGTAAGAACTGAGGTCATCTGATAAATCTTAAAAATCAAATAATTATTATTTAAAAAGGAAATCAAATTATTGCAAGTTCCATCCGTCGATTAATGTCTACTAGATTGTTGCCCGTCACATGACGGTGTTTTAATGTTGGGGAATATACTTTTGCCACTGTGGGTAATATCAGCGTTTGTCATTTTTTAGTCATCCATTTGTAAATTTGAGCGGGCTTTCATCGCATATGGGTAAGGAAAGCTGATTTGATAGCTACTTGCCCTTGGGGACTGAGTTAACAGGTAACAGACACCCGCTGTGAACGAATGTATTTTTCAATATCTTTCAAATAAAAAGTAAGCAATATCTTTTTCCAAGATCAAGTTAAGTAATCAATAACCCATGAGAACTCAGGGCCATTTCTACTTGAAGGAACATTGTGTGGGATTCCGGGTAGGCAAATTGAAACACAGTCACGTGACTGCACCAGGATGTCCATTAGATGTCACTTAGTACACTTCATGAGTCAAAATCAAGGATAAAATATAATAATATTATCTAAGAGACTGTGCAGATCAATTAAATTGTATGTGACATCGGTGTCACAGTGGGTTCTTATGGGTTTTTTTAATTAATTCATTCACAATGACCGAACGAGTCATTCTTAATTCCTCATGCCGGGTTTTTTGGCAGAACATCGTGAATGCGACGGTCACACGGTACACGAGCTCACTCAATTGCGTCTCATCGACGACTGAATAACCCTTCTCCTAAATATTTATATCCGCAGATGTTCTATTTCTCTCTCGCTCTCTCTCTCTCTCTCTCTCAATCCCTCAGTCACTCACACTCACTCTCACACACACACTCACTCATTCACACACACACTCACTCATACACACACTCACTCACACACACACATACACGCTCACACACTCACTCATACACACACACACATTACCCTCTAAATCGTTCCATTTCCCCACACTCTGCTGTGCTCCTCTTTCAAACCTACACTCCCTCGCGCCATCGTCTACAGAGATGGTGATACTCGTTATGAAAGCACTCAACCGAGTGTCCTATACGTATAACCTTACCGAGTCTCACACAACAACAAAAACCTCATGACTCACTTTCCCCCATTTGTCATTCTTAAACCATTTGTCACAACTGGCACTCGTTATCTAAGTCATTTATTGAGATACCCGTATATTTAATCTGATAATGTCGTATTTCTCCCCACCCTTTTCCCTTTCCCTATTTTCTTCCCTTCTCTCCCTTCTCTCACACCCACCCACTGACACAAACACTTACAGATATGTATATTGCCAAATTAGCCATTTGGGGGACTAAATCTAGCTGATTCATTTTTTAAATTTAGCCGATAAAAATCTACGATAGCCGAAAATCCGGCCATTTTTTAAAAAAAATAATTAGTTCCATCATCGGTCATTATAAGTCCTGCTGGACAAAGGCCTTTCCCATCTCCTCCCATGACGACCGCTATTGCGCCAACCTCTGACATGTCTTAGCGGCCAACCTTTCTATCTCAACCTTCCATCTTGTGTCTGGTCTTTTCCTACTGCGTTTATTGTCCCATGGGCACCAATCGGTTAGCCTTTTGCTGCATCTGTTGTCAGCTCTTCTTGCTAAGTGTCCAGACCATCTCCATTTTTGTTGCTTAATTATTTGTATAATATCCTCCACCCTAGTCCTCTCTCTGATCCATGTTGATCTTTTTCTATCTCTTAGAATTATCCCTAGCATTGCTCTTTCCATGGCTCTCTGTGCGATTCTAAGTTGGTTCTCAGTTTGTTTTGTTAATTTCGTATTTGTTTTGTTAATTGCATCCGTAAGTCATAGCTGGTATTATGCATTCATTGTATACGTTACGTTTTAAGCACATTGGCAAGGTGCTCTTCAATATGTCTCTATTCATACCAAATGATTTCCAGCCGATCGTTATGCGTCGTTTTATTTCGCTTTCGTGGTCTTTCTCTATCTTTACTACCTGTCCTAGGGAAATGTATTCGTCAACCTCTTCTAGAGCCTCGCATTCTATTATTATGGTCTTTTGGGGGACTTTATCGTTGAACATTACTTTTGTCTTTGTTCTGTTCATCTTTAAGCCTATTTTGACTTCCCTGTTTAGATCAGCCCACATGTTTTGTAGTTTTGTTTTGTTTTGGGGTTTTAAATCAGTTTATATAACATTTTTGGCTATAATGTTACCAGGAAACTTAACCGATTTAGACAATTTTAGCTATAAATGTAACACTCCCCGGGAAGTAGGTCACCATGGGATTGGCATAGCTTTGGGCAACGGGTGGATTTGTTGTGCGTGGATTGGCTGAGCAGAAGCAAAGGGAAACTTTTGAATTTGTGGGGGATGTCAGTAGAGTGTAGATGCTGGCTGACCACGAGGGTGGGAGGTCTTGGACCGTGCGGCTGCTTGCTACTACTACGATGAGTGACAGTTGACAAATGGATGGGTGACCACAGGAGGTGGAAGAAAGGAAGGACGAAAGTTAAGGTTAGCAAACAGTAATTGTCTTCGCATTTTTATCGGGCAGTTTATAAAAACTGCAAATAAATCAAATTCCTATATCACCTATTTTTCGCATTGCCTCGTTATCTTTCGATATGATTCACCTTCCCATTTTCAGCTGTGACCCGAAAATCTGGCGGACTCAAACAAGAACCAACGACTGCAGTCTCGTCAGGTACCGGAGTTTCCACAACGGTATTTTGACGGTGCACCACACTGGTGCATCACGGTACATATATAACAAGCCATACTTGGCAACACAGTGTATATGCGAGTATGTATTTCTCACTAGTAGAGATGTATGAATAGAAGCACAATTACAACCGTCGGCAGTTCGTTGAAATCTTATTCCCTACACCCAAACCGGACTTTGTTCTTTTACGTCCTCACGCTCCTTATCAGCCGCTCTAGGACTTGTAAATAGTGTGTGAGGGCAAAAATACATATGTGTCCGTTACAGAATATCCCCCCACTGGATTCGATATGGAATATCGAACACTATTGGATAATGCCAATAAGATGAATGCAAAAGCGACAATGTGACAGTTCGTTGAATAACAAAAAAAGGATGCTAAGATGCCTCTATTATATACTTTGATTTTTAGAGAACTATTAGTAGCCGTTGAATAGTTGAAAAGCCTCGCAATTGAGTCTGCGGAAATGATTGGTTATCAATCTGTATACTTTTCAGAAGAAAAAGTAGCATTATGCATGTTATCCAAGTGATGGAGTAATTATTTTAATACAGTGAGTAATGCGAGTGTGGTATCTATGTGATACATATACGACACATAACTACGGAGGTATTTGAAACTGAAGTCATAACCACTGCACAAAGATCAACACGAAAACAAAGTGATACTATTACTGAAACGTTAGACATGTTTGTCGTATTATCTGGCTTGTAGCAAATGAAAATATTTAGTTACTTTGCAAGTGACAAACGTATGTGTTTTATTATTTATGTGTGTTTTCTTAATTTGGGACCACTTTATAACATACTAGCTGAAACCTGCCCTATCCGGCGGTTTCCATGTATATTGAACGAAAAGTAAGGGTCAGTTTAATATTATAGTTACATTGTAAATAGAAATCCCCTCTAAAACCTTTAAAAACACTTTCCCCAATTTATGTTACTTTAAAACATCCCCTTAGGTCCATTAAGTATGCATGCTAAATTTGGTTGAGTTATGCCAATGTTTAAGTGGGGGTGACAAACAGTGCCATTTGTTTTATATAACAGATAAATGATTCATTTAATAACGTACTTAAAACTTATTAAAGAAATGCACAAACCAAACATGGCTGGCTATGTATGTACATTATCGCCCATAAATAAGTACACCCCTACCACTTTTTAATAGAAAATTAATTGTCTTCTAAACCAAATATAGCAGGGTTGTATTATTTCTAGTGGAACATTACACAATCAAAACGGATGTTATCAGGTATTATTTATGACCAAACATAGCAGGATTTTATTATTTCTAGTGGAACATTAGACAATCAAAACGGATATTATCAGGTATTATTTATGACCAAACTCTACAGCATTGAAACTCTGTTGCAAATATTTTTTCGTAATATTGTACTCATCTTTCGAAGGCAACACGTTCATAGTTTTGGCAACAGAGTTTCAATGCTGTAGAAAAAACTTTTTACTTTGAAACATTCCTTTAGGTCCATTGAGTATGCATGCCAAATTTGGATGGGCTGCGCCAATGTTTAGGGGGTCACAGTGACAAACAAAGCCGGTTGTTTTATATAATAGAAGAGATGGCACATCTCGTACTAGCTTGATTCGGTCTTGAACGTAGGCAAGCGCACGTATAATTCTCGTTATCGCATATCTCACGGCCACTCAATCATTGTAAATGAATCACAACACAGCGTCTTGACTTGTCACCTTCACGACTCTTTGTACTGACGTTTTGTGAGAGGAGATTCATGATTCAGACGAAGCGTGTCTCCTTAGATACATCATCTTCATTATATTTATTGCATGTTTTAAAGTGTGAAACCGAACTCAACTCAACACCAAAGAAAAAACATCGCAAAATGAATAAACTAGAACATTTGAGTGTTATTTCCAATTGTTTTTATACATCTA
>VCCN01007239.1:1605396-1618263 GCA_006491835.1 Architeuthis dux
TATTAGAATGAAATAAGCCCATGCGTATCTGTATGATATATATTCGTTAATATCTGAGACTGGTCAATTTAGCCGAGTCAGTAAGACAGCCGGCTACTGATCACTCGGTCGTTGGTTCAAATCACTGTTGGGCAATGGGGATTTTACATATCGGTTTACACCCCTAATTTTGGTGAGGGTTGTTGTTCTTGTTCTTGTTGTTCTTGTTACGGTAGAAAAGTAAAGTCGACTCTTGGAGTTTGACAAACGGTCAAACAGATACGTATATGCGCGTACGTGTGTTTATGTACATAGATTTGGTCACAGATGTCTTTTACGTATATTAAAAGATATCCTGCCCAGTCTTTACCATAAAAAAAGCTTTTAAAAATGGATGCATTGAAGATATGAATTCATATACAGGTATACCTTGAATAGTGCGGTTAATTCGTTTCTAACATTTTCCGTGCTGTTCAAAACCGCTCTGTTCAACACCGCACTGTTCAACGTCGTATTATAATTTAATGTGGGCTTTTTTTCAGCTTATACTTAGTTACATTAATTTGTACAGCAATACCTTAACCGTACTACATCAAAACCAGCACTAATCAAAACACACTATTCAATGTATTGCTGTATATATTAAAAAGACTACGCAAAGAATACTGTAGTAAAAAAAAAAAAGAAAAAAAAAGCTATTAAAATAATGCTTGGGATAATGCGCACACAATTTGATTGAAACAGACGTTCAAGTTCTGAACGCGTGCTATCAAGTACATACATGCGCAGAACGACATTAAATCAGATTACAGATACTTGTTAAAAATATGCATTATTTATGTACTGCGGAAACACGAGTTGAAAATAGGTCAGTGCCTCGTCCTCGTTCGATCTTATTCGGCAAATCGATACGACGTTACGAGTTGTTGTGCATGCGCAAACCTTATTGTAGTAGAGAACAGGCGAGAGATTCTGGCGTGGTATTATAGTATGCGCCCGTCGTCATAGTGGTGGTAACGGTAGCCGGCAAAGCAGCTAAGAGAGGTAACCGAATCTGATGATTCTTTCTGCCTGCGTGATAGGAACGGGCGAATTGGCTTCAAGGGGAATATGTTTGGACAAGACTGTCATGATAAGACGCAGAAACACTCAACATTTGCTAAAATATGGTTGTCATGTGTTCATTGATGCAACAACGTAGCGTTTGTTGTGCGGCAGAGGAAAAGAGAGAGTAATGGGGCTAGCTACACGTTTCCTCCGCTATACGAAAGTAGAGCGTTCCCCGTGAAACCTTTCGTAAGCCGAAATAGTGTAAAACGAAGAAGCGATTATTAATTAATTTGTAGGGGAAATCTTTTTGGGTGTTCCCAGAACTCCAAAATAAGCTTCTTCGTTGTCTGCCAGTTTTACGCTTAGCGTCACACCCTTGTGAGCTCTCTCAGGCTTTTCTAATACCTTAGGACACCTATTGTTAACGGATGCACAAAATGAATCCTAGATGCTCAAAATGAATCCTAGATGCTCACAGATACAGTTCAAAGCTATGGTGGCTTGAGGTCTTTCTTAAAAACGAGGTGGAGTAACGCGAGGGGGTTACCTGTATTGTCAATACAATATTTCATTTAGGTGAGAGACAAATCATAGTGCAGCACATAGGAGTTGTCACTGACATTTATTTTTTCGGCTAAACCAGAGGTAAACTGAATGATTGCAGATGTGCTACAGCCACTTTGTTACTGAGATCGCAAATTTAATATATCCGTTTTATTCAAAAGCCATAACCTACTTAACTCTGAGTAGAACCGAATCTCACACCTTTGCCAGAGGCAATAATTGATTTATTATCAGCGAAAGAGAGACGACAACGCACCAGAAATCATAGCACCGTTCGTATTCAATGGGAGAACGGGGAGACGCTCGTGACACGAAGCATTGATATTCAATTTAATTGTTATTGATTGCTTAACGTAAAAACGCGGTACTATTTCTACTCCATTATGTTAATGAGGATGGTGTGTAAGGACTTGTTATTCGGGGGGGGGGCTGAGGGAGGGGAGGCTAATAGAGTTAGTGTGAAGCTTTTTGCAAATACAATGATTTTATTATCCGGGCCCGAAGCCAGAGAAATTTCATGGTGGGGAACTGCAAGATTATCGAAACGAACAAGAATCATGAGATTAAGTTAGGATTTCCTGCAACTTTTTATGGTTTTCTCTATTTCTATCCTAGAGTGGCCGCGCATGATAAGTGCCGAACGCACCATTTTTTTTAAAGTTGATATTTTCGTTGTTTTTAGAGCTACAATGCTCAGGGTTTTTCAAGCTTGAACATTCTGCATTATGATTCAAGCTTCAAAATAAAAACAAACTGAGCATTGTAGCTCTAAAAATAACGAAAATATCGAATTTTTGAAGTGCGTTGGACATTTATCATGTGCGGCCACTCATATGTATTCACCCATGTTTGTCTGCCTGTCCACACGATATCTCCAAAAGTTCTGTATACATTTCAATGACATTTTGTGGAAGGGTGGGCCATGACTAAGGAACATTACATTTTGGGGCGGATCCAGGAATTCTTTTTCGATTGAGAAATATTATTTTTATATATTAAGACAATAGTTTGAAATATGGAAAATCAAAACGCAGATACCTCCTCCAAAACGTAGCTATATATTAACTGATTTTCATTCAATTTGTATTTAGTATACAGCGTTGACAGATGTATGCGCTCTCCGAGTGCTTTCTAGTTCTTATTTTAACGCGTCCTATTGTAAAACTCCAGGGTAAAGACAGAGTTGACTTTACTTCCCTATGTAACAAGAACAGGAACAATCCTCACCAAAAATAGGGGAGTAAACTGACATATAAAAATCAGCATTTTACTACCGAGATTTGAACTCGCGATCAGGTGATAACTAGCCTGGTGTGTTACCAACGCGCTAAAATGACAAGTCTTGCGTACCTCCAAAATGTATATTAGAATTACACAGGGAAGTAGAAGTGGGAGCAGAGTTTGACTCTGGAGCAACCTGGCTTGTTCCTATTGTTTTCCAATTAGAGGTTCTTATATGAAGGCTCTAAGACTTTCATATACCGGGGGAAACCTGTGAACAAATAGACAGGACTGTGTGGTGACAGGGGTTCTAGCTAGCTATTGCCCTTACGCCGCCTGGAGCAACCAGGCTTGTTTTTTTTTATTGTCGGCGTTTTCAAAGCCCCCCTCTCGTTGAAAAGGCACATTTTGATTCCTATGAAGATTTTGAATGTAAGAACAAAAACCAGTTGTCATTTAGTCTTTAGTACCCAAGAATTGATTTAATGCACACATTAGATTAATTAGCTGATATTTAGGCCAGTGTTGCCGATAGATTCAGCGCGTTTCTTGTTTTGGCAGTGCAAAAAAAGCGCTATATTTGCGCTTTAACATTTTGGCCATTTTCTGGCTATTTAGAACCATTTTTAGTATCTTTTGGGCGGTTCTTTGCGATCTTTTGCTATTTTTAAAACATTTAGCGCTTTTTGGCTGTCAAACTAGCGCGAAAATATTTTTTGAGTTGACAACACTGTGAATTTTAACGACTTTACTACCCTTGGACCTGATTGCAAATTATTTTTTTAGCAATCTAACTCCCTTCCTTATTTCTGATATTTAATAAGCTTACAGTATGGCACAAGGCAAAAAGTGGGAGACACCCAGTGAGGTTAGAACTCACTACAGTAGTAATGAACTATTGGGCTAGGTAGTCATTTACTAAGCTTAGCTTAGTGTGACGCAAAGCTACCACTGTGGAGCACCCTGTGAGGATCGAACTCACTAGCGTAGTAATGGTGTGCGTAACTAACCTGCTAATCACTACTCCACGGCGAGGCACACAAGTAGTTACTTACTAAGTTTACCTTAGTATGGCACAAGGCTACACGTGTGGAGCACCCTGTGAGGATCGAACTCACTGTAGTAGTAATGGTATGCAGTGTTAGTTTGCTCCACGGTTAGGCATCTTATTCTAGGTGATATCAATATCAAACTCAGAAAGCAATGATTTATTCCCAAAATGTTTGTAGAGTGAGACATGAAGACGAAAAATGCGTTGAACGGTGGCAGGTGCTATTTGAAAACGCCCCCCGGCTCCCAAGTGGGGAGGGGGCAAAAGCTTTATAAATAGGTTCACCTACTGCATTTCAACTGACATTATACAATAACAAAGATATATTTGTACATACATGAATCCTTAATCCGATTATTTAGCCTTTAGGGTTGTTTTTCACCAAGCACAACAAATATGTTGAGGACAAAGACACAACGATCAATATCGAAAAAGCAGAGCTAAAGAAAGTAGACCACTACATCTACCTGGGACAACGATTATCCATGAAATCCCCCAAAGAAGATGAGATCAAACGAACAATCACCCTATGCTGGAAAGCTTTCGATAGAGCAAGCTCAACATTCAAAAACAAAAAGAAGGGTCTATAACCAATGCGTCCTCCCGATAGTCACATTTGGAGCTGAAACATGGAACCTAACCAAAAGAAAGAACCATGCAACGTGCACAGGAGAGGATCATGCTCAGCATCACATGGAGAGATCACAAGACAGCACAGTATATTAAAGAAAAAACAGGAGTCAGAGCTATCATAGAATCCATTAGAAAACTCAAATGGCAATGGGCTGGTCATGTTGCAAGAATGTCAGACAATCTCTGTACATCGCGACTCACTACGTGGATCTTCGGAGATCATATGCGAAACTGCGGCCGACAGACAATAAGATGGAGTGACGATTTAGACAGGTTCATGAGATATTGGCGCCGCGACGCCCGTGATAGAGAGACCTGGAGAATCTTAGGAAAGGTCTATGTCCAACGACCGAAAGGCTAATGATGATGAAGTGATAGTGCATGTTTATTTATAGCAATTTTTCCTTTTTCATCAGATCTAACTAAATATTGGTGGGCCCCCTCAAGGAACCAAGCCCCCCCCAGGGCCCCAAATCTCTAGCTAGGCCTCTCCTAAATTTCAATTTTTAATGGTTGCTTTTTAAAGTCGGTCCGAGGATTTACACTTGAATGGATTATTCAGAAAAGTAATTACGTTTTTACAAGACCAAACACCGAGGCGTTGACCTGTCTCTACACAGAATAATGTATGGTGCCGAAATGAATGTGACAATGGTATCTGAAGCCATCAGACCTTTGGGAACAAACCCTCTTGAAAATACTGGGACAAACAGATATCCTCGGCAAATGCGAACAAGAGAAGGAACAGACTCCGTTCAAAACCAGCGACGCTGTTTATACAATTTTTGACAGCATTTGTCAACATTTGTTTCTGTAATAACACTATTTGTTCCCAATTGATTTTTCAAGTTAATCACCGTTAAAACGTCTGAAACAAAAATAAATAATCATTGCATCAAAGATAAAACAAAAAATGTCGTCCGAAATGCAATATAATCCATTGGAAAGTTATAAATATATGTATGAAGTGTATACATTAGTTATAAACACTGTATAGTCTGCTTTCTTTCTTTATTTCTTTCATGAACGCTTTCAACCTATTCAAATTTGGTCTGAAGGAAAATGTTTTTGGCATTCATAGACCTGTCGACGTTCGTTACATGTGAAATACACTGCTACTAACTGCAAAGAAATTGAGAAAGAAACTGGAGAGCAGATAATATTCAGTGTGAGTTGGTCCTTCAGCGAGATTTGTCAGAAAAACCAAATATGAACAGTCGTAAAAATCATAACATATCATCGTTCCTCGTTCGTGGTCGAAGATGACCATGGCTTCAGTTCTGGACAGTGCTCTGCAGGGTCTGAAGTCATGACTTGGGCGTGACTTGGATGATTGAGTGGGGGAAGAGTTGCACACGTCGCCAGCCTCTCACTCTCTCGTCCCTGTCTGCCGGCGTCTCTGGGGGAGGCAAGACCCGGTCAGGACGGCTGGAGACAGACCCAGGGTGCATTAGATGACCCAGGGTGTTCTACATGTCATGACGTGTCTCTTCGCTCTCCACAACGCATTGGTTTGTTGAAGTATTTGTGCAGATGATTTCTAGATGCCGTATAGGTGCATTTTACATCGAAGGTTTCTATTCGAGCATAAATCAAACTCTTTTGTTTTGCAACAACAGCACCGAGCAAATCTTATCTCTAAATCTGTTAGAAGGTGTCATGATGTTCATCCTTTGTGGTCGAAGATGACCATGGCTTCAGTTCTGAATGGTGTAGCAACTGCACAGTGCACTGCAGAGTCTGAAGTCATGACTTGCGCTTGATTTGGATGATGGAATGAGGGAAGAGTTGGGCATCGTCGTCAGCCCCCCACCCCACTCTCCCTCTCTCTCTCTCTCTCTCTCTCTCTCTCTCTCTCTCTCTCTCTCTCTCTCTCTCTCTCTTAGATTTCCACCCCTAGGTAGATCGTTAGCAAAGCAACGGGTATTTTACAAGTAATAATAGTATGCATTCTGTAGATTTGGGGTTATTTAATCTATTTTATTTCAGCAGAAAGATCTGAGACATGTTCTTTATTCAGAAAGGAAAGCTGCGCTATATTTGATATGTTATAAAACATAATAATATAAAACAGATGTTTCATTTTCTATAGTTTTGGGAAGGGTTATTGACATTCAAATGGTTCTTCGGGCGATTGAACTCCTTCTTGTTGTTTGTGTTGTTAACACGACGTTTCGGCCGATCCAATCTTCGACCTTCTTCATGTGTAATATCCGTTGGAGTAAAAAAAACAACTTCTGTTTACACCCATCACATTCGGATATTACACCTGAAGAAGGCCGAAGAATGGTTTCAACCTCATCTTAAGTATTTCTTTTTAAAATCACAATGTGTAAAATGTGTTAACGAATAATAATAGCTTTTCTTTACCAAAACCAAGTAATTTTAAAAAACAACTAAAAGTTAAGATGAAGGTAAATAGTAGTTAAAAATTAATAAAAAAGCTTTATAATAATTGATTTAATAAAAATAATAAAATAAAATAATCATTTTTTACTAAAACTCAAACAGTCATTGCAGTACGAAAGTAAAACAAATGTTAGCTTCTTTAGCGGTGATCGGTCAAATCAGTCCTTATGATACGATACATTTTTGACGGTTAAGTCGTCCTACTTTACCCGAAACTTAATATTGCAGTGACTTATCAGCCAAAATCCCGAATAAAAACAAACATTCTAGTTGCTTGCCCGTCTGTTTGAAGCTGCTTGTAAGGGACCGTCACTTGTTGATTTATTTGCACACACAAAAGAAAGCAGTCACACTTGGTTTGCTTTTGTGTTCGGGTGTGTTTGCTCTTGTTACATCGTACAACTTGCATGGGCGTCTGCTGGGTCAAACGAGGCACCCCCAACCCCATGGACCAGACCTTCTCACCAAGGGCGTGGGGGGTTGGAACTTTTAAAAAAACATAATGAATCAATCTGATAAAATAAAAGTTGCCATGCAAAATTCAAGTGAGCGTAACGCTTCTAAACTAATAAAACACACGCAGTAAAACCATGGAAAATGTGGAGACAAGTCTGGCTGCTGCAGAGTCAAACTCCACTCCAACTTCTATTCCGACTGAAGATGATTACTGCAACTTTTGTATTGTATATATATTACATTTTAAAAATTATAGAAATATATATGTTTCCTATATTTATTTATTAGGATGAAATAATAATGTATGATGCATTTTCATTAAAGATCTAAGACTTGTCAATTCAGCTCAGTCAGTAAGACACCAGCCTAACAATCCCGAGGCCGTGAGTTCGAATCATGGTAGAGAAATGGCGATTTTACATAAGTTGATGGCATCAGTTGTGATAAAAAACAACTAATGAATGGAAATAGTGACTGGCTTCTGCAGAGTCAAACTCCACTCCAACTTCTATTCTGACTGAAGATGATTACTGCAACTCTTTTATTGTATATATAATGAATAAATTCGTAGATATATGAGACTTGTCAGTTTGATTCAGTCGGTAAGAGAGCCGCATATCAATCAGAATAATGGCTAACCAAGACTGGCTGCTGCAGGGTCAAACTATACTCCAACTTCTATTCCGACCGAAGATGATTACTGCAACCTTTGTATTGTATATATATTAAATTTAAAAAATTATAGAAATATACATTTTTTCTATATTTATTTATTAGGATGAAATAATAATGTATGATACATTTTTCTGTTTGCTTTTTAGCATGACAACAAACCAACAAACACTCACAAAAAAGTGACAACGGTTTTTATATAATAAAGATACCCCACATTAAGGCAACGTGAAATACATATTTGCTCAGTAGCAAATACAAATAACAAATGCGCACTCTGACCGACCGCAAGATTTTTAATCGAAAATTGATGACAACATCTCTTTGTTGCATAGGGACTATATAGCGTTGCGTGTTCTGTGAGAGTAGTACAGGTTGAACCTCTTTAATTCGGCAAGCTTGGGACCTGGCCTTTGCCGGACTACAGAAAATGCCGGACTACAGAAATTGACCGTTGAGACCCGTTTTTCAACAACAGATTTGAAAATGTGTTCCTTGTGTTTCTTTAAATCATACACAGTAGACGTTCTGACTCCATAGTACTCACAAACACTCTTTACAGAAGTTCCTTCGTCTATTCCTTTTCAGTAACACCACCTTTTCAAGCATAGATAATGTTTATATGCTTATGCTTTTAACACTAGCACCATCTTCTGCACCTCTTAGTCACTTGGATAACATCATGAAGGTCTAAAATACAGCTGAATATATTAAATTAACAGGACTGTGTCACCAAAACACTCGGCTGCAACATAAACAAAGCTTTTTAACACTAGCACCATCTTCTGCACCTCTTGGTATCTTGGGTGACATCATGAAGGGCTAAAATACAGCTGAATATATGAAATTAACAGGACTGTGTCACCAAAACACTCGGCTGCAATGTAAACAAAGCTATTTAGCACTAGCACCATCTTCTGCACCTCTTGGTCTCTTGGGTGACATCCTGAAGGGCTAAAAATACAGCTGACTATATGAAATTAACAGGACTGTGTCGCCAAAACACTCGGCTGCAGTGTAAACAAATTTCGGACTCTTAGTACTGCTAACAGCGCCGCCCCGGTGGCAGATTCACAAACTAATGGCGGCAGATTCAAAACGTGCCGGACTATAGGAGTTGCCGGACCACAGAATGTCGAATTCAAGATGTTCAACCTGTATTAAGTATACAACTCGTACAGTCAGGGATTTCATAATAAGAAGTAATTTATTTTTTCATTCTTAATGGAGCTTACGAGGGTCGATCAATAAATCCGTAGCCTGACACAGTTATTAGCTGGATTTTGATTTGGAATTTTCTGTGTATAATGCTAGATTGGGAGAGATTTTTTTTATTAAATTTTGGGACGGATCCCGGAATTATTTTCCTCTCAATCGAAAGAAGAATATTTGGATCAACCGCAAAATTACATCAATTCTTCCTTAGACCATGGCCAACCGTTCGACAAAATGTCATTGAAATTCATCGAGAACTTTTGGAGATATTGTGGGTACAAAACTGATTTTAGACCAAAGTGATTTAGACAAAACTGATGTTCGCTAAAGCGATGTAAACGAAAGGGTGCTAATGCAGATATGCACCCCCATATAGAAAAATAACAAGGGAGATAACTCAAACTCATAATGTTTTGATTTTGGGATTCTTACACGTGTAAACACCATGACTAACTGAAATCTAACAGAAATGAGTTTATTCCACTTGTGGTATTCGTTCCTGTTCGCCGTGAGTTCGAGTCTCTCCTCACATCTGTGGTTAAACAGCAAGTTTTCTCGCAGAAGTTTGTTATTATTTTTGTAAAATGTTTTTACGCTCTCAAAGTATTTTATCTGAAATAAAAAGCAGTTTTCAACGCTTTTATGTTTCTTGTGTTTCATAAGAATTTACGTTTATCTCCCGTTTTTCTTGATTTTTGAGTTGTCTGCCTTGTTTTTTTTCGTATGGGGGCGCGTATCTGCATTAGCACCGGCGAAAGTACCCATCATTTTTCATCATTAGCCGTTATAAGTCCACAGCTGGAAAAAGGCCTTTCCCATCTCCTTCCATGACGACCTATTTTGTGCTAACCACTGCCACGTCTTACCGGCAAACGTTTCTATCTCGTCCCTCCATATTGTGTCTGGTCTTTTCCTACTGCGTTTACTGTCCTATGGGCACCAGTCGGTTAGTCTTTTCCCCCATCTATTGTCATCTCTTCTTGCTAGGTGACCAGCCCATCTCCATTTTTGCAGCTTGATTATTTTTATAATATCCTTCACTCTAGTCCTCTCTCTGATCCATGTTGATTTTTTTCTATCGCTTAGAGTTACCCTAGCATTGCTGTTTCCATGACTCTCTGCGCTATTCTGAGTTGGTTTTCAGCTCGTTTGGTTAATTTCCATGTTTCGCAACCATAAGTCATGTCTGATATTATGCAGCCGTTGTATACTTTACGCTTTAGGCACATTGGCAAGGCGCTCTTCAGAACGTCTCTATTCATACCAAATGCTTTCCAACCTATCGTTATGCGTCGTTTTATTTCGCAGTCATGGGCTTTCTCTAACTTTCTTACCTGTCCTAGGTAGATATATTCATCGACTTCTTCTAGAGTCTCACCTTCTATCTTTTATGACCTTTTTGGGGATTTTGAACGTTTAATTGGTGTCTTGGATGATACCCCGCGGTGGAATTCCTGCAGGCATCCCCCAACCAAAACTTCTAATGAGCTTGCTCGTCAGGAATCCATTACTCTCACTACAATCTGAATCATTCGCATCCCTTCACACACACACACACGTCACGTCCGGTGTTGTTTTGTTTTTTTGCCTCTCTGTGTCTTGGAATCAGATTTGTCCGAAATCGGACATTGTGTCCTTTTTTAGCCCTGATCTCCGATTAAAAATTGTAATAATTGGACATCCAAAATTGTTCTATTTTAAGGCCCCACTCAGCGTTGCTAACTTAGATATTTTATATCTAAATTTAGATATTTTTTGTTGTTTTTAGATATCGGATATCAGTTCTAGCTATTTTCATTATTGTGATAAAAAATCTAGCTACTCTTAGCCACCTTTAGCTATTTATTTTAATTATTGTGATAATGATCTAGCTACTATTAGCTACTTATTTTAATTATTTTGATAGTGATCTAGCTACTTTTAGCCACTTAGCTATTTATTTTAATCATTGTGATAATGATCTAGCTACTATTAGCTACTTATTTGAATTAATGTGATAATGATCTAGCTACTTTTAGCCACTTAGCTATTTATTTTAATTATTGTGATAATGATCTAGCTCAGGCATGGGCAACCTTTTATGAGCAGCGGGCCGCATAAGATATTGCTAAACAGAATAATTTGTAGAATGTTAGGAATTCTTTTGCTAACAATATAGCTTGCATGTACCATTTCGCTGAGCTCTGTTTGCCTTTTAAAAAAAGCGTATTTAGGCTACCAATCTGTTTCTTTAGTGTTTCAATTTTAAGCTTTCTGATATCTCCTTTAAGTTTATCAAACCCGAAATGTTTAGTTGTGTAATGACGCTTAACGTTAAATTCTTTAAATGCGGAGTGGGATTCATAATATATTAGACACATTGGTCTGTTTTTACTTCAACAAAGAAGTAATCATTTGTCCATTTATCCTGAAATTTCCTCATTTCTTCAAAAAAAAGGTTCCCTTTTTCTTAGATGAAATTTTAATAAAACGTTTTTTTCCTCATGGAATTAAGCGTGCCATTCAAAAAGTCAAAAGGGCCGCATGCGTGATGTGATAATGATCTAGCTGCTTTTAGCCACTTTTAGCTATTTGTTTAATTATTGTGATAATGATCTAGCTACGTTTAGCCACTTTTAGCTATTTTTAGCAATACATTTTTTTCTGTCCATATTTGGCAGATTTCTGGCAGGGATGACCGATTTGTCCAATTTTGGGAACACTAGTGTCAGTTTTTGAGAAAACTCATCTGGCAACCCTGCTTGAGATTGTCTTCTCCTGACCTCGGCGCTGGCCTCGTGACCTCCCATTGCGTTTTCGACGCAATCTCGCTTCTCTCGGAGCCACGCCCCCGAGATTCCAAGTTCATAGCGCGGCTCCTTCATGATCAATGGTACACACACAAACTATTTGGGTGGATCTGTTCTCGGTCTGTTGATTTGCAAATAAAAAGAAATCGAAATAAAGAATGGCTGAAGATCGACACTGTTAAACTTGCACCAAGAAACATCCGCTTAGTCACTCAATAGAAACCGTTACGTGACCAACGTCTTTTGGCAGCATGCCGTGTTAGGGGTGACCAATTAAAACAATGGAATAAGTTACTTCTCTCGCCTTCTGTTGGATCACTAAAGAATAGTTTGAATCTTCAACAAAAAAGACAACAACAAGCGTAATCGCTGCCGGACACAAACTAAGGGACCAATTTAGCATAAACCTACATTGTAAATTTACCCCCCCACACACACACACATACTCAAAAACCTATTTATGGTGGGAAATTTGAAGAAAAAAAGATGTTGTTTTATAGACACAATAAGGTGTAAATGTTTAAATTTTCAGCACTCTAGCTCCATTGGTGCGGCCTGTGCATGCGATACACATATACCAAGTCAACCAGCCGGACCGACTTGAAAACTGAAGAAACCTATGTTGACAGTTTTGGTGACAGTTTTGGTGACAGTTTTGGTTGACGGTTTCTAATAATATAAGTGCGGGTATACCTTGATTAGTGCGGTTCCAACGTTTTCCGTACTGTTCAAAACCGCACTGTTCAAAGTCTTATATTTTAATGTGTTTTGTTTTTCAGCTTATAGCTTAACCGTACTACATCAAAACACGCACTAATCAAAACCGCA
>VCCN01007239.1:1707815-1718500 GCA_006491835.1 Architeuthis dux
ATATAGGTTCTCAACTAATACATGTCTTTATAATTATCATAGGACTAGAGTGAATATTATCCAACTAATTAAGCAGCAAAAATGGAGATGGGCTGGTCACCTAGCAAGAAGAGTTGACAATAGATGGGAGAAAAGACTAACCGACTGGTGCTCATGTGACAGTAAACGCAGTAGGAAAAGACTAGATACAAGATGGAGGGACAAAATAGAAAGATTTGCCGGTAAGACGTGGCAGAGGTTAGCACACGATAGGTTGTCATGGAAGGAGATGGAAAAGGCCTTTGTCCAGCAGTGGACTTATAACGGCTGATGATGATATATACATATGATAATTATAAAGGCATTTATTAATTGGGAACCTATAATTTTTTCAGCACCAATGTTAGCAACTGATAAACGAGCGGCCTAAATCATGCAAATAAATAAAGAAATGAGTGCTGTGCAGAGCTGGAACCCACGTCCACCTTGGAAGCAGCCTGGATGATGGTTCAATCCCAACACAGCCCTCGTTTCTTTATTTATTTACACAATTTAGACCACTCGTTTTTCAGTCGCTAACACTGGCACTGAGCAAATATAGGTTCCCAATTAATAAATGTCTTTATAATTATCATATTCTGTCGGATATAAAATTATCCATTCTTTGAATTTATATAAACAGGTTCAGGCCCCAACGCTAAACCTTGCCGATAACAATCCGAGTTTAGTCAGGTATACTGAGGTCATCAGGGCCGCCCATAGGGTTCCTGGTGCCCCAGGCAAGCTGATCTACAGCCCTCTTCAAAGTATACTATTATATTATTTATTTATGTTTTAAAATGAGAAAATTTAATTTACAGGAATAAAAAGTTTATCACAATAATCAGGTAAAAGAAAACAGTTCCGACATATATATAACGGATTCATTATTACCTTCCCTCCCAGCTCCCACCTATTGTGAGCACTCTATCTCACCAAACTAGTTAAGCCTGACTGAGCTTGTCATCAGTCATGAGAATTTCCTTCGCCAATTGTTTCTCTTAGTTTCACCACAAAAGAAAGTATTTAACTGTCAGATATTCCTGAAAAATCTGACTCCACATCAGAGAATTTTCTTATTTCATTCTTTTCTATAGTTATAAGAAGGGTCATTAACATTCACATAGTTCGTCGGACGATTGAACTCCTTCTTGTTGTTTGTGTTGTTGTATAGTTTTGGGAAGGGTCATTAACATTCAAATAGTTCTTCGGTCTATTGAACTCCTTGTTGTTGTTTGTGTTGTTAACACGACTTTTGCTATAGTTTGAGAAGGGTCATTAACATTCAAATAGTTCTTCGGACGATTGAACTCCTTCTTGTTGTTAACACAACTTTTTGCCCAATCCATTCTTCAGCCATCCTCAGGTGTAATATACGAACGTGATGGGGTAAACAGAAATTTATTAATTTCAAAGGGGGTAACCCTTATAACGTAGGATTTGGGTGTTTCTTTGTCCTTACCTTGTTATGTTTGGGTCTGTTGAGCAGCAGAAGCCACTTTGAAATTAAAAAAAACTTCTGTTTAACCCATCACATTCCGATATTACAACTGAAGAAGGCCGAAGAATTGATCGGATGAAACATTGTGTTAACAAAACTAGAAGGAGTTCAATTGTCCAAAAAACTATTTGAATGTTAATTACCCTTCTCAAAACTATAGAACAACACAAACAACAAGGAGTTCAATCGTCTGAATAACTATTTGAATGTTAATGACCCTTCTCAAAACTATAGGAAATAACTAAATTATGTATCTATATAAGCTCCACAAAGACAAAAGTAATGTTCAACGATAAAGTCCCCAAAAAGGCCATAAAGATAGAAGGAGTGTCTCTAGAAGAGGTCGATGAATACATCTATCTAGGACAGGTAATAAAGCTAGAGAAAGACCATGACTGCAAAATAAAAAGACGCATTACGATAGGTTAGAAAGCATTTGGTATGAATAGAGACATTCTGAAGAGCACCTTGCCAATAAAGCGTAGTCACCTAATAAGAAGAGATGACAATAGATGGGGGAAAAGACTAACTGATTGGTGCCCATGGGACAGTAAACGCAGCCGAAAAAGACCAGACACAAGATGGAGGGACGAGATAGAAAGGTTTGCCGGTAAGACGTTGCAGAGGTTAGCACAAGATAGGTCATCATGGAAGGTGATGGGAAAGGCCTTTGTCCAGTAATGGACTTATGACGGCTGATGATGATAAGCTCCATCTACATTGTAAATCTGTTTTAACTGGAGCAAACTTAAAACGTTTCGGTGACATTTTTGATAAAGTCTCATATTCTGTAAGAATATTTAGGCCCTCTTCTTTTACAAACAATTCACTTTGACTTGAAATGTGTCTATTGCTTTGAAACTGGCGATTGTTTGCTTGTATTCGATTTATGGCCAGCCAAACGGCTGGACCCTGGAGGCTAAAAATTGTCACCACAAGTCAAACTGCAAAAAGAAACATCTTTTCGCACATCACACTAGAAGGTTTGTTGACGTCTGTTTAAGCATTTATTTATTTCTAAGAAATATCAATGGGAGTGAGTTAACAGCACGGAATCGGCGAGCACTTTCATTTCACTTTGAACTAATGCCCTTGGGAAAGGCATGAATACAAATAAATGATGCAATTCACATTGAAAAAGTTCTTGATTAAAAAATAAGTCACATACAGTAATCATGTAAATTAGTACAGGATTTTTTTCCCCCCAGATAATTTTAAAAATTGCAAGAATAGAATTTCATTTTGGGTCCTATATTTGAAATAATTATTGGAAGCAACATTCCCGGACCAACTCAAGATTGTCTGCATCTTTTTGAAGCAATAGAAAACACACATGATTGTATTCATTTGAGATATTTGGAAACCCGAGCAAGGCTGGGTACTTCTGCTAGTAAGCTTTTATTTCAGTACATTCTAACGTTTTAAAAATCACTAAAACTAATGCATACAGAATGTACCAAGAAATAGTGTCACCTGTTGCTAAACATCACGCATCAGAATATTTACAGTCGCTTATTGATTACGTGCAACATAAATTATTCCGATCTTTTTTTATAATCACATGATGTTCTTGTAAACACTCGTTGAGTAACATCAGTTTCAAACGAATCGATTTTCAAAAGTTGAAATCACATTTGATTTTTTGTGTGCGTAATTCTAACCAAGGCCAAACAAGGATAGAAAAACTGTTTCTTGGGATACTAAAAATAAAATCTTTGTCATGTATTTATGGCTTTTCAAGTTAAAGTCAACGATATTGATACTGCTGTCATGAATACTGGGATTTCTTTTTTTTTGATCTGCTCAACCCATCTTTCTTTTTGATTAATGAAATCTTTTTTTAAAAGGATAATTATTTTTCACAAATCAAACAAAAATATCATAGCATGTTAATTCTTTCGAAAAATCAATGCTGGAATAACTTGTTGCTCTGAGACACTTAACTCAAGTGACTTCAAGACATTTACACTTGGCTTTAACCTTGACTTTCTATTCATTAAAACTACTTTTGGTTCGACACACAATCCTTCAAATATGTCTTTTGGTTCGCCACACAATCCTCCAAATATGTCTTGCATATTTTTTCTTATTCAAAGATATTTACGTTCAATAAAGTTTAAAGTTATAAATAATTTTAAAATATATTTTTAGAATTTAGAGAAATATTTTTCAGCAAAGTAGATTTTTAAGGAAAAAACGTAAAAAATAAACCAAGTCGTTAGATGACAGATTTTTTTTAATAAGTTGACCAGCCTATGTATGCTCTGTTTTACTTCTGTTTTGAAAAAAAAAAAAAAATAGTAAAAAGAAGAATTAAAACAGAAATCTTCAAGCATTCACTCTTTATGCTAAATTTTACAAATAAAAGTTAGAGAGTGCAATGGTTTTATATTTTTTCTTGGTTTCACGCGTGATGCATCAAGTTGTCTTTGAAATATGTAGAGAAAACTGATCTTTGTGAACATTCAATTCCAATTTGACGACAGCATCAGGAAGTATGCAGACGATCACAAGTTTGAAGAAGGAATTGGATGAAAAGCCGCCAATTTCGTGATTATCGTCTGCTGCTGGCAAAAAAAAACGTCAAATTTCAAAAATCAATTTGAAATCCAATAAAAGACCTACAAAAAAAAGAAAAGAAAAAGCATCAAAAATCGTGAGAAAATGTCTAGCTACAAGCAGCAACAATAACATTCACGTCATCTAATGTTAATGTTAACGCATGCATCAGTTATACATACACACATAATAACCATCATGGCGGTATTAACTAAATACAACAACAAACATTGCAAAACTATTTAACCGAGAATCCTTTTGTTATTTGACGGCAATAAAGATGTTAATGACATTAAGATTGTTGTGTCTTTGTAAGATCTTATTGAAATTCTGTAAACCTAGGCGCTAGTTATTTCTATTTCCTCTTGCTGTTATGCGTTTCCGTCTTTCTCATTGAGTCTACTTAAACTCATGAAACGCAATACGTTCAAATTTTTAAGCGTATTTAATTATACATTTCCCCTTTTTGACTGAAAAATACTTAAGTACCTGGTACTAACAAGTCTGTTTAAGATTTAAAATTAATTTAAAAACTACAATTACTACCAATACCATTAGTACTTTGATTCTGACTCTTTCTAGTGCAGTAGTCGCTTGATTATTTTCAGGGAAAAATTAAATATTTTCTTAATGTCAGTTATTTAATTTGAAAGTGATCTGATTAAAATTCTATTTAATAGATTGCTTATTTTTTTTTTTTTTTTTACTTGTAGATTTTAGTAAGTTGAATGAATCATTTAAAATAGTCCAAAATTTTTCAAAAAAGAAAAAAAAATGTGACAATTATTTTGAATATATTTTTAGAATCTACAAGTTTTACGGTATATTAAATTTATATCGACGATTATTTTTTCCCCTTGTATAATTGGCCGAGTTCAGCAACGAGTGTTGTTTTGTAACAAAAACAAAAAAAGAAAGAAAAAAAAGACACGCATGCCAGGGCGCGAACACACATGTTTTTTTTTTTATATATGTGTGTCTTTTTTAAGACCGTAGAAACTTGGTGAAATACTTTGACGGGCATGGCTAAAATCTGAAGAGGGGATAAAAAGCGCCCAGAGCCGTGAAAGCACATTATTACTGCCAAAATTATTCTGTTCGTATTATGGTGGCTGCTATTGAGGTGTGCATATAATACAGGAACGAAGAAGCGCATACATACGCAATGAGCAGAACACGCCATAAGTGTATAAACACATACATAAATCAACAGACGCATACATATATATCTATCTATATATATACATACATCCTTTACGCATCCGCACTCATGCACGCACACATATTTACATAGAGGGCCGCCATCAGTAGAACAAGCAGCCGCCACTGTAGCCGCAGTGATGACTACTGTCGCATTGCAGGTGTGAACTGACCAATGAAAAACGTCGTTGCTATGGTTTCAGTTCTGAATGTTGGCGCCCGAATTGAGCGGGCGAACCGCATCACACACCAGTTAATCTCCTCCTCTCTCTTTCTCTGTTAGAAACGATAGGCAGTGTTTTATAGAGAGAGGGGTAACAGAAAGTAGTGCCCTTAAGAAAGGCTTGGCAAAAATCTTTTTAAAAAATATACTTATTCTAGGCGTATAATGTGAATAATATTATCAATTCAATCGAAATTGTCAATAAATATAAACTTTTATTTTTTTTTTATTTTTAATCTGATCAAAACTAAACTTGTGTGAATGAATGTGAAAAAAGGGAAAATAAATGCCTGATTTCTCAAAGTTTTGTGATATCTAAGCGTAAAAGTGATTTGATAGCCATGTGAGCTTGAAAAGTTAAAAAGATTTACTTAAACTTCGTTTTTTTTTTTTCGAAAATTTATTGAGTTTTAAATGTTTCTTTGAAAGATATTTGTATGCGCGGAAGAATCTCTCCCAAGTAGAGAAAACAATGTGTAAAAGACAAGTGTATGTTGGCCGCGCCACAATCATTGACACTAAAAGAGACATTTCTCTCTTTCTTTCTTTCTCACCCTCTATCTATCTGTCTTCCTCTTTTCCTTATTAATTAAAATCCTTTCTTTCCTCTTCCCCGATTTTACATCTTTCTATCTTCTCACATTCTTCTTTCCTCTTTCACCTATCCTTCTCTTTTTCCTTTTTTTTCTCGCGGTTTACATTACTGTGTAGCTATCGCTTTCTTTCTTTTTCCCCCCTCGTCACATTTCTTTTCTACTCTATCTCTTTCATTTTTTTCTCACCTTACATTCCTGTCTATCTGTTTTTTTTCCTCGTCACATTTCTTTTCTACTCTATCTCTTTTTCCCCCCTACAACGCACTCTTCTCTATATCTCTCTATTCGCCTCCTCCTCCCTCTCGCCTTTTCATCAAGAATTGTGTCCTTCCGCCGTGTTGAAGCGCCTCACCTCCCCCCACCTGTATGCACGCCCGAGAGAGAAAGTGTGAGTGTGCGTCACTGCATCGCCCCCTCTCTCTGTAAACCCTATGCGTGTGAGAAAGCGCACGCGTGTGTGTATGCCTGTGTGTGTGTGAGAGTAGGTGCACATGCCTGTGTGTATGTGTGTCAGTAACGCCGGCACAACAACAACAACAACAGCAGCAGAAGCAGCAGCAGCGCCGCCGCCATTTTGTTGTCAGCGCAGCGTGGTCGTCATCTTCCTCACAAGTCTTCTTGTCAGTGTGTTACTTACTATCAACGGCGCATAGTACTCCTTTTAGTACTACCACTACAAAACAACCGACTAGCACTAGTAGTGTGCACTAGTAGTACTACTCCTTGTACTCCTGGTTTCCCCCTTCCTATATTCAGTTAAGGGACAACTACACTTGAAGACCAAACCAGCTGCTGCTTTGCTTTATAATACTAACATCACGTACCACTTAACTTCCAAGTTATTCTTACCTTTTTTTTGAACAGAAAAAATTCCACACGATGGTAAGTTGACATTTTATCTTCATTACCAACATTTATTTTAAATATTTCCTTCATTTCTTTCTCTGAACGGATTCTTTTTGATGTTCTAATCTTCAAATTTATGTGAGTCTGTCTTTAACTCTTCTCATGTAAAGAAAAAAAAAAGAAAAAAGTGTTTCTTCTCTTGTGACTTGCAATTATTCGCTGTTACCTATCACAAGAAAACAGCTTAAAACACTGGTATATACATTTCTAAAATATACACACCTTAAATACAAAACCTCTATACATCTGTTAGATCTTTAGTTGGTCATTTAAAATAAAAAAAGATTTTAATATATTTTTAAAGATATATTAAACACGCGTTACTTTTTCTTTTTTTTCTTCTTTCTAATATCTTTCTTTCCCACAGACGTGTGCGTCTTAAGCTTTTTATAGCAGATTTGGTACTAAATTTGATACCTTTTTGTTCTAAAGACATTTTATCCCCTTTTTTTTTTTTTTCTTTGGCTTTTTTTTTTTTTTTTTTTTTTTTTTTTTTTCGAACTCATTTTCTTTGAAACCCTTGGATTTTTTGCCTTTTTTCATGTATATGATATATATTAATCTTTGGTAAAAAGGCAGGATTCGTTTTCAATGAAATGCTACCGTTTTTTTTCTCTTTACGAAACGTCTAAAGAAGAAAACTGGTGTCGTTTCTGAAATCTCGGATGTCTCATAAAGCCAAGACCATTTTTAGAAAACTGTTCATCTCTTCTTCCATTTATTCAGGAAGCAATTTCTTTTCTTTTTTATTTGTCTTCATGTTATTTTAAAGATAATTAAATTATATTCTAACAAGTCATTTACTCTTTTAAAATAATGATCTAATCTTAATTATAATTAATAGAGCAATTTTGGGAGTTATCAGATGAGATATTAAAATTCAGGGGACAAATGCCTTTTTTAAATGTTTCTCATTTAAGTTTTCATTTTTATTACTAAAATTTAAAAAAAAAATTTAATTAAGGTTGAATAAGTATTTTTATTTTAATATAAATTGCTTGGAATTTTTAATAAATATATCTATAATTTAAGTTTTGGAATTTTATAAGTAAAAAATCTAATTCTATTCGAACATGTATCTCAATGGAAAATGATAGGTCGTTCATGTGATGTTGCTGCTCTAGATCCCCATTTTTATATTATTTTTGGGTCTATAGTGACCCAAATATGTGGGATCTTTTATTATATTAGCCATTAAAATATATACTATTTGTAATATAATCCGGTATAAATGGGTCTAAAGTCTTGCATTTTAATTATTTTTTTACTATAATAAAAACCAGAATTATGCGTAAAATGCAACTAAATAGACTAACATTTGATATGTCTTTACCTGTGCAAGTTTTTTTTTTTTAAAGATTTGTCTTATTCATAGGCGTTTTAAAACTCTTTAAAGGTTTTTCATGTAATAAAAGCTTATATTTTCTGTTCAGGAAGTCTCTCTCTTTAACTTAATGGTGAACAATCTCCTCCTTGAAAATCTATTTCAATAATCCAACAAGTATTTAAAATCTAATTCCGTTGTTTCTAATGTCTGTCTTTCTAAGTCTCTTCAAAAATGCTGCTTTCGTTATACTTGAACCTTTTTCTTTCTTTCTTATATCCTTTTTGTGTGTGTCATTTCAATATTGTCATAATTGAACACTTAATGTCTACTAAACACACCCTGACTCATTTCTAATAGAACTGAATTTCTCTCTAGTAAAACAAGGCTTCTTCTATTTCTGCCATTCCGGCTTTTGTCCATTTTTACAATAATCTTCTTTAGAGGAAGTCATTGACCAAGGGAGACCGACACTCGCCAGGAAATATATATATATAAAAATGAATCAAATTTAACAGAATTATTTTACCCATTTTATTAACAATATCCTGGCCATTGCACATATATATATAATGTTCTCAGTTGAGTAAATTATCATAAATGTTAATGCATTACTTTATGAAGATTATGAAAAGATATTCTGTATTACAGCTGTGATGGGTGTGCCGCCCGCCCAGTGAAATTACTTTTAAAACCTTTTCAGAGATGAGGCGGCAACAACCACTAATACGACTACTAATGCTACCTGTTAAATGAAGAGAAAAGAAAAACCATTTGTCACAAAACTTCAATTTGTACAAATCTGTCATTTAAATTCTTTAAATGGTTGTTGAATGTTAATTTAAAAATGAAAGGAGCTATTTTTTTCTTTAAAAAAACTCCAATTGAATGGTTTTAAGAGGTTCCAATCCTTCCCTGTTTTAAGTATTACATTCATTATTTCATGTGTAAAAATGTAACACACCTTAATTTTGTTGGTCAATTGGTTTCCACTTTTAATTGAAGCCGATTTTTCTGATCTTTTTATTATTATGCAAAACCAATTTTCTAGGCCAGTTTTCTATGAAACCTCATTAACATAAGACTAATTTGACATTATCATCATCATCCTTATCTTAACTAATGAGTTTGCACAAGAATGTTTAATTAAATTCTCTTCAATATATCTTTCTAAATAGCAATTTCTTTTAAAGAGATTTTGAGTTGCTCTTCTTGGGAGATTATTACTACATTTTGTAATTGAGGTTATCTCTAATAGTAGTAGTAATAGTGGTGGTTGTAGTAGTACTAACTATTATGTTGTTGTTGGATCTATTTAATGGATGTAGTTTGATTGGATTGTTCTGCTCTTGAACTGTCGTCATCGCTGTTCGATCCCCCAACTGCTTATTTATTGATTATTTGCTCTCTCACTCTGCCCCCACCGCCCTCTCTCTGCTGCTGCAACAACGGCAGGGCAACCGCCCTCTCCTTCCTTGTTTCTTTTCTTTCTCTCTTTTGGTGCACAATGTTCTCTTTCTTCCCCCCTCTCATTGATTCATCTATCTCTCTTTTAGCACTGCTTATTGGTGGTGGGAAGAGGACGGAGGAAGGGGGGGTTAGCTTTGTGTTGGGCTCTCTTGCTATTGGCTGACAGCCTCTTTACCCCCTCTCTCTCTACGATGTCTGCCTCTCTTTCTTCCCCCTCCCTCTCTTGTTGATTAATCAACTCAACATGCGCATCGCACCCCCTCCCTCCTAAACGTCAATAACATCAACCTGCCTCTCTCTCCCTCCTGTGTGTGTCTCTCTCTCTTCTTGTCTTCCTGTTCATTCACATTCCAACATGGTATGTGCACAACAACCACTTGTTAACAGCAAGAGTTTAAATCAAATTCTCATATTTTAACAATTTCAATTCTTTTTATATATCTAACATTATATTTATTTTATTTTATTCAGGCTGATCAACTAACAGAAGAACAGATTGCTGGTGAGTTTAATAATTCCATTTTCTTAATTATTTTATTGGGTTTTTGTTCTGTTTGTCCCCTTCTTTTTTTCTTTTATGACTCCCAAGAAAATGGAAGTCTGTATTTTTATTAATAATTCTTTAATAATAATGAAGAAAAAAAGAAATAGTTGTTTGTAGAAATGTTTTTCTTGTTGGTTGAATTTAAAGGGCAAAAAACTGCTGACTTCCTGGATTTTACCTGAGGTTTGTTGAAGACGACAAATCCTTCTGGAAGAGGAGGAAGAAGAATAGATTAAAGGGATTTTACCTTTGCGGACTTTTCTCCACCAGTTTTTGGATTATTACATCATTCTTCCCGGATGGATACAATATTTGCGCAATTTTGTACATTTGATTTTCTCTCT
>VCCN01007239.1:1725741-1740876 GCA_006491835.1 Architeuthis dux
TGTGCTGTCCCTAGTATCATTGTTTTAAAATGTATACCACAATCAAATCCGATCCAAATATTTTCTCATCTGCACTTTTAAAACCTCCCCCCCCCCCCTATTGGATGGATTTTTATAAATTGATCTCTAAAGACTTTTCACTCTGTCAATTTTGCTTGTTGCTTGATTTGGCCACAAAATTGCATCCAGTTTTCTGCCCCTCCTTTTGAGAATTTATTGGTGAGTAGACAATGTGATATCAATTTAGCCGACACCAGTGGGGGGGTGGCTTTTCATACAATTGAAAACTTAGTGCGCAGGCATCATTTAAAATTTACCAAGTTGACATTTAATTCAGGGACTTTTGTAGTTTTTAAAAAAAAAAGACTGAAATTCTAAATCAATCTTTCTCAAACTTATCCTGAAGTACTTTAAAAATACAAATTTGGATGTTGTGGATTTTATAACTAAGATTTCTAAAATCATTGAAATTTTAATTCTCCCAGAAATCTTGCCAATTTTGAACTTGAACTGCTGACTTTTTTTTTTTTTTTTTTTTTTTTTTATAATCAACCCTAAGTACTAACCATTCGTCAAGTAATAAGCATGTTACTGTTTGGATTCACTGAAACAAAACTGGACAACTTCATTTTACAGAAGTAAAGATTTGAACATGGAAAATGTTTTTCATTTTGATAAACACCTGTATTAGTTAATTTTCAATGATCTTTTGGTTTCATCTCTAATTCAAAAATAGATGTATTGTACCTTGCAATGCTTAGTTATAAATAGAAGAGATTTTAGTTATAGAGGCATTAGATATTTGACATTATGCAACTATAACTTTGTGTATTTAACTCTACACAAGCAATCTGTCCTTGTTACTAGTTCCCAATGGATACAAAATTGTAAAACAAATTACATTGGGGAAATCTTTTATATGAAAAAAGGGAAAATGTGACTTGATCAGTTATTGAAGGTGAAACCCATGGCAGCTTTTTATTTATCTCTTGTCCAGCCTCTCGTCCTAATTAATTGTCCTTTTTCTCGGTAAGTGATTCTTTTTAAGCTTCTTTACACCATCACAGATTAACAGCTCTGCCGTTGAGCCAACATTATGTACGCAAAGCATAAATTAGGTTAATGGGTAATTATAATCTTTCTATAGATTTTATTCACCTTAATTTTTTTGACTAATTTTATGAGCCTTCATAACTTTTCCATTTTTTTTTTTTTTTTTTTTTTTTTTTTTTTTTTTTCAACCTTAATTCTCATTTGTAATGACTGTTGGCCAACTTTCTTATGAATAAATATCCATTTCTATACTGATGGAATGCATCAGGATTGCACATACGGCCAAAACAAATTAGTGATTCCTTGAAGTGTGCACCCTGTTAATTCCCTTGAGCACTGGGATATAAATCCAAGCAATTGTAATTTGATTATGCTGGTGAACGGTCACAATGATGGGTAGCGACATCTAACTGGAATGTTGTGAATCACTGTTTATGTAGGTGTTGAACTTCACTGTTTCAATACTGAATGGTATTTGCATTCTGGATTGTTTTAGAACCGTCAAACATTCTCGATACCTAGTAGTTGCATATAAATAACCTCGGATTCTTTGCGCCTCGTTGAGTATTTTTGGTTTTTTTTAAAAAAATTTTTAAGATAAGCTAATTTTGTAACTATCATAAATGCAATTGTCCAGTATTGGTGTGCCGTGATTCGATAGTTTTGGAACCACTGCTGTAGAACTAATGGATTTATTTAAGGGAGATAAATATAATTTGATTAGGTTCTCTCCTAATCATTTAACGTTTATTAAAGCTCTTAGACAACTAATATTCAAATAGACTATGACCCTCGCAGGCTCCATCTCCAAATTGGTTCTGACATTTGATAGTCGTAGCCTCTTGTCACTGAACAATAGATATTTATTCAGTGGCACTTGTGTTTATAGGATCTTTGCAAGGAAGTGAATGTATTCAATACTTTGCTATTTTGGGCATTGAATTTGAAACCGGTTATCAAGATTGTTTTGTGAGAAATCTAAAGTTTTTTTTGTAAAGTCTTCTATAAAACATTGTTTTTCTGCTGAAAATTTAACTTTCCTTTTTATATCTGAAATATTTCGACTGCCAGTTTTGTCTACCATTTCGGACAAATGAATCCAAATAACAAGTACTACATTAAACCTTTGATTTAACAGACGGGGCGGGGGGGTTCCAAACTTTTAGTTTAATTATACATTAAAGGCTTTAATACAGTCATGTACAATATAAATTATGAGTAAATATTTCATATTTACTCGCGTCTTTGAGAATTAAGGACTTACTCTGCTTATTTTGACACTTCTCTAGTCAGCTAGAACCTTCTGTTTCTTAGTAGGTAGTTAAATGGTGATGGTATTACTTATGATGGGCTGAACTTACTTTTCCATTGACTGTTTGGTGGGGGATAACTTAATGGTCTCTCTCTCTTCAAGTATGATCTTAGCTTTCAATATTATTTCCTCAATTCAACTAAAATGCTTTGTCAGTTGTACAACTTATTCCTGGGGTTTTTTTTTTAAAAATTAACCCTTGCAAGAACCAATCTTTTAAATTTTCTGTGTGAATATTGTTACTTTCACTTTAAGGATACATCTGAACTTAATTTTAGTAATTATTCTTACTTTTAATTTTATTAGTGAATCCTCCATATATGCACAACCCTGAAACCTCTTCAAATTAAGAAATAGATGAACAATTTTGCAAGTCTTTTGTAAAGGCATTTTCCACTCCACTTCACTCACTCTTGCTACTTTTTACATTGGTTTTTAACTAAGCATCCGTGTGGCAAAACACTTGTAATTTCTCTTTTAACATGTTGAAAACCAGGACAAACGACTGCTTGGAAGGAACAATTAAAACTAAACTTTATATCGTAGAGAAAAGCTACAAATTCATCTTGTTCTGATTTTACTACGATTTTTGATTCAACACATTGATTAGAAGACGTTTGATTAATTAGAGCTTTTGCCTGCTTTAGGAATATGAACGGATTCCTTGTAGCTTCTTTTTAATGAGATGGGAAGAAAGTTTTAGGGGTAGCTATTTCAGCACTGGAACAACATGAAACGAGAAATGAAGCTGCTGAGTTGAAACCAGAGTCAGAATGACAATGGGTCTACATGTATGAGCAACATCAATAGGTAAGTGAGGAGAGGATGGTGAATAAAGATTCAAATTCTGCCTGGAATATTGAGAGCTGAGAAAGAACTCCTGAACTTAACGTGTTTCTAAAAAGTGAAAATTTTTTAATTGTGGTTTATTGGTTACATACATAGATGTTAGGAGCTAGGAAGGAATTAGTATATTGTAAATTCTTGTGTAATGTTTGACTTTTTGAGACTTTCTTTCTCTTTGATCAAGTTCAAATAAAATGTTATTACAAATGTTTTACTTAACGTTGCACATAAATGTGATATAGTATTTCTGGCATTATAACATAAGCTCCCATCTACCTGGCAAGCAAGAGAATTTTTTATGATAAAGATCAACAATAAAAAAAAAAGATCTGACTGAAATTTTACATGTTTATAAATAACTATAAAATGCTATTATAAATTACTACAATAAATGATATACCGTTCTTGGAGCTAATACCGGCCACCTAAAGTTTTGGGAGTTGAAATATTTAAATAGGATTAATTTATTCAAGATGCCAGTCGCAGGGTGTTATTTAACAGGATTATTCTGATGTTTATGTTCGCAACGATTTACAGTGATCACTTGTTTATCACTAATCTCTAACATCCCCACCCCCTCTTAAAGTTAAGTGTTGTAACAGTACAAAGCATCATCTCAGAAAACTGAATTTATTCACTCAAGCTAGTAAACATATATTGTATATTTTGTGTTGATATTTCTTTCTTGTGTACTTTTATGCAAATTCATAAAATCAACTTTTTAAAAAATATGTAGGCTGCAGATTTACCTCTACTAAATTATGCTGATATTTATGAATTTGGGTAAAAGCTCTCGAGAGAAAATATCAACACAAATACAGAATATATGGTTACTAGTTTGAGTCAATATATTCAATTTTCCGAATTTCTGCTTTGTACTGCTGCAACACTTAAACATTAAAAAGGGGGGGAAAATGTTACTGTGCAGCGATTAGATATGAGTGACACTAAATCATTGCAAACATAAATATCACAATCCTCTTAAATTACATCGCTCGACTGGCATCTTGAATAAATTAATCGTATTTGTTTCAAGTCGTCAAACTTTGAGGTGGATGCTATTAGGAGTAGGAGGCTGGATTTAGCTCCCAGGATGTTCAGTGGAAAACGTGCTCGTTGAAAAGAATACAAAACTGAACATTTCACCAAAATCAAGAACGTCAAATTAACAGTTGAACAAAAATAAATTGAGGATCTCATTGTAAATAGTAAAAACTAAACTAGTATCCTGCCACCTGTGTAACTTTGAAATAACTAATCTATTAGCATAAGTCATCACTATCGGCCTTGAAAACTAGGATGGCAAGATTTAAGAATTTAAAAGAAAAGAAAAATCTTTTTATTAGGCCCACGGGTCAAACTTCCAATAATTACAAAAACACATTTCTTGGTACAATTTCTGATTATCTATTTTTTTCATTTGTATAAATATTTCAACTGTAACCATTAAATAATTGCAAATGATATTTAAGTTGATGGCATTGGAGATAGAAGCAAGTTCTTTTTACCTTAAAAGAAATCCTGGCAATGTTTCGCTGATTCAGCCATTTACAAAATCAGGTACGGTCGGGCGGAAGTGACTAAAAGCATCTGTCTAAATTTATAAGGATTAAACTAAATATTAGACGGGATTACACCATTTGTTATATTTATTTTACAAAATATATTAAATCAAATTAAGTATTAGAGATGGGAACACCATTGGATGTATGTATGTATATATATGTGTGTGTGTGAAATCAAATTATGGGTAATTATAAAGACATTTATTAGTTGAGAACCTATATTTGCCTAGCACTGGTGTGAACGAGTGGCCTAAATCGTAGTTTTTGTTTCTTTATTCACATTTACGATTTTGGTCGCTCACACCAGCGCTGGGCAAATATAGGTTCTCAACTAATAAATGGCATTATAATTATCATAATCTATCGGATATAAAATTATCCATGATTTGATTTCATATATATATATTAGTAAATACATCCAATGGTGTTCCCATCTCTAATACGTATGTTTATTTTACAAAAAATATTAAATTAAACCAACAAATGGTGTAATTTGATTTCATACTGTCGACATAGAGAACCACACATAGTGTGTGTGTATATATATATTATATATACTATGAATCAACAACTTCTCCAAATAAATACTGATATCAACAAATAAATTATTGGTCACTTGTTAAACTCAAATCTACCATTATTTCATGAATATCACAAAAGCAAATATTCAAGAAATGTAAATAACTGAACAAGAAATAATGTTAAATTTTTTAATAACTTAAACAGCCGAGAAAAATGTTAGATTTGAATTTAAAAAGTGACCAATAATCTTTTTGTAAAATAAATAAATATAACAAATTCCTAATCTATAATTAAATCCTTATAAGTTTAGACCTGAATTATATGGATTAAATTACTTATTTAGACGTTTTTAGTCACTTCCGCCCTACCATACCTGATTTCGCAAATGGTTGAATCCACTGGTGACTATTAACAAAAGATTGCTGAAATCCTTCCCACCAAAGAAAAGTTCTGTGATGTTAAATATTGGGGATTTTACTGATAACTCTGTCAGCCTATTGGGTTTTAGATATTTTTATGGTCAAGAATTATTAGTAAAATGTATAGGAAGTCCTGATAAGAGTTACAAAGCTGTTATCCCCCACCTCCCAACTGAGTATATAATGTGGCTTTATTATGAAACACACTAACTTTTTACACTTATTTAGTTTATGCCCAACAAGCCATTTTGAAAAAGTTGAGAAAATCGGATTCAAACTTTCACTGGCAATACTTTCGTTATTTTTAGAGCTACAATGCTCAGTTTTTTGTGGTTATTTATTTATTTTTTCATTTTGAAGCTTGAACATTGCATTCTGATTCTGTTGCATTTTTACATTCATGAATCTTAAATTGTTGCAATGCAGTGAAACCTTTTGGCTTTTTTTTTTCTTTCTACAAACAAAAGCTCCCTTGTTTTGATTATTCATGCTATAAGTATTTGTAGGAACATTGATGCGTATTAAAATCAAAAGCTTAGTATCAAAGCTTCAAAATAAGACTAAAATGAGCATCTTAAATTTAAAACTCGTGAAAATATCACATATTGGTAAAAAAAGAAATGACACGATTTTCATCAGAGTTTTAACAAAAACAAAATCAGTGATTCTGTTCAAATAATTTTCATTGTAATAGGCATCAGAATCATAATGCAGAGTTTTCAAGCTTCAAAATATTGTAACTCTAAAAATAAGGAAAATATTGTGAGTTTGTCAACCTTTGAACCTGATTTTCTCAACTTTTTAAAAATGGTTCATTGGCCACTTATCATGCATTCGTGTGCCAACTCTTATTTTCCCTCTACAAATGACAAGTGTATCAGCAGTTTTGGTGATCATTTATGTTAAAACTATTGATGTGAGTTTTGTGGCATTTGTTTGATATTCTGCTATGGAAGAAGATTTTTAATAAATAATCTGTTTATGATTAGCAATAAAGCCTGCATATCGATGCAAATTACTCAGCCTTTCAGAATGTGACAGGAGTGTAGCCTTATTTAATGCTTTTCTGTTTTCTGTGTAGTTCTTTGTGTATGGGGTTTACGAACAGGTGAGGAACACTGGCTTAGGAATAATAACAAATGGAAGGTGTTGAATATTCTCACCGTGATCGACACACACAGCCTTATCAACACACCATTTTTTTTTTAAGGGCCAGTTTATGCATCTTCAAGATCATTGATGAGCTAAAAATGTGAGCCCATTTTTAACTTTAACTCAATCTTCTCTGGAGATGACGGCTTTCAAATGCTTGGAAAAAAGCATGAAAGAACTTTTCGATAGCCAATCTTTGTTTTGTATTAATAAAAACTAACCGGGTGTTGACAACTAAGATTGTCCATTACCTCATGCCTCTGCCTGTAACTTCTCATTCTCTCCCTTATCCTTTCCAATCTTCGTTGCTCATGCATGTTATACAAACATGGATTAGTTTCATAGGCAAATAATATTCCTTTCCCTTTCTTCTCACCCCCTCAATAAACTACCTCACTTTCTTTCTCTTAATTAGAATTGAAGCGTTAAATTTGCAGGTAGGAACGAGCAGAAGAGTCCATAATATCACTAAACGAGCTTGAATTTTCTTTTTTCTTCCAAGGATGGTAGTTTTCCACCAGAACTTCGAGAGTGTGTCTATGGTGTTTTAATATTCCAATTGCTCATCAGACCTGCAAGTCTTAACATGTGACCTGTTTTAGGCTGCATTTTTCAGTTTTATTTTTATTAGATGAAGTATTTTAAGTCATTATTATTTTTTTAAATTCATGACTACTTCATCTTAATTAGCAAAAAGTTGCAATAAAAAGCAACTAATAAAATGTAAGATGAAGGTAAAAAGTAGTCATAATTTAAATAATAATGATTTATAATACTTCATCTAACAAAAGCAACTAATAAAATTTAAGATGATGGTAAAAAGTAGTTATAAAAATGTTTTTAAAATAATGTTTTAGGCTGGTTTAACAATCATTCCCCGATACAATTTGGTATGAAAAACAGAAAATGAACTCTGAGAAAGATGCCAACAAAATTTATTCTCAGAAATAACATTTATTTTCCTTGATGTCTGGTTAATTGTAAATAGGAATACATAACGGTGTGGGGGGGAAAAATGGTTAGCCTTTTCTCCAGAAGGCTACATGATACAATTACCTACTCCTCAGAACTAGGACTACACTGCAGTTATTAACGAAGACCAACAGGTACGGACAGAATGAGGTAAACAATAAAAAAAGGAAAGAGATTGAAAAAAATAAATCCAGATAAAAAATCTTTAAAACTGACCAATTCAATTTTATTTCATTAATTTTAGTTCTAAACAAAAGGAGACTTGGAATCACAAAAATGCTTAGTTCAGAAATTAAGCTCTCAATTTTTATAACTGATAAATGAAAAAACAAAAAATGCACAATCACATTTTCTTGGGAGAATCACAGATGAAAGGAATCTGAAATTCCTGAGAGCCACCGAAAATAGGAAGACTCGTTATGGAATGTGCCAGAAATAATTTTCAAAGATCTTCAGAAACAAAACCAACAAAATTATTTTTGATTTCCTTTTTATTATAACCAAAATGAGATTAAAAATTCAACATTATATATATATCTATATACACACATATATTTCTGTTTTTTTGCTAAATTTAGTATGTGACTTAGAAACAAATGGCAATTTTTTAACAACCTCATAGAATATTCTGATTCCAAATTGCAGTCCTGTCAAGCAATTTGTCAAATGTTACAAATTCTAATCATTCCTTCACACAATTTGTCAAATGTTACAAATTCAAATCATTCCTTCACACAATTTGTCAAATGTTACAAATTCTAATCACTCCTTCACACAATTTGTCAAATGTTACAAATTACAAATTCCTCACACTAACATTGTCAAAATGACAAACGGCAAAATCAGAAAAATCTTTAAAGTATAAACTGGGAAACCAAATATAGAAATCTTACGAGTTACATTTTTTAAACCTTTGTCTGTAGTTGGAATTTTGCAGTTGTCATATCTCAGTCATAGATAAAGAGACACAAGTTGCAGGCTTTCAAAGTCACTAAGTGCACAAAACTGTGGCACCTTTGGAAAGGAATGCAGAGTTGTTAAAGGTTAAAAGTGCTTCTGCTCAGAATTTAATCTTATCGAAAAATCTGAAGTTGCTAATTCTCTTATCACAAAACATTTGACTTTTACGAGTCTATTTTCTGCATGAATATTTGCTACTTTTCCTGAAAGTATCAAAAAGATTGCGTGTTTCTCCCCTATACTGCAGTACTTGAGACCGCCAGGTTGGGTACCGCACACAAGTCCATAGATATTCAAACAATAAGTTCAGTTAGTTTTAATAGACACCAGTAGTAGTAATAAAACAAATAAAGAAAAAGGGAACCTGGTTACAGATTGTACTACAAGGGGAGATAATCGAAGCTTTAACTCAGATTTACCCAACACAGGCATTGGAATAGTGTTGAATTTAGAAATTGAGCACGCCTGGAGGCAGAGGTTCAATACCAGCCTCTTGAGGTAGACCTGCCTCAAGAGGCTGGTATTGAACCCCTGCCTCCAAATTCAACACTATTCCAATGCCTGTGTTGGGTAAGTCTCTGAGATAAAACTCTGATTTGTCCAATCTGGCAATCCTGCCTGGTTAGGTAAATATCAACAATTCAATATTGGGGTCAAAATGTGTAGAAAGTTGGGTTCTCGGGACTCGTTTTGGACCAAGATTTCACTCATTCCAAAAAGTCACTTCTTTTACTCACAACGGTGACGTCATCTACGTCACGTCATACTGAATAATTTAAATATCAAAACAAAATCATTTAGGCGCTTCTGGATTTGTTTCGGATAAAGTTTTTAAAAAAACGATTTTTATTGGAAAGAAGTCTTTGGGGATGAAAGAGTTTATATACAATAGAAAAAGGCACAGATCTGCTGTTATTATAATCAGATTATCATCATTTTTCAAATACAAAGTTGCTTATTGTGATCACTTCGGCCAGGGTCTTTTAACAACCTGTTTATAATATTAAGCGAAGGATATACAATATTTTATTACTTTTAACTATGTTTTACCTTCATCTTTACTTTTGAATTTTATTTTTTTTCGTTTGCTTGTAAATGACGGCCTGAGTTGGAGTTGTGATAAAAACAACTAAAAATTAAGATGAAGGGGGAAATTAGTCAAAATTAATAAAATATTGAGTCAATGTTTATTTATTTTGTTTATTTTTATAAATCAAATTCCTCTCTCCACCCAAATCTTTTAAAATACACCTTTCTGAAGCAATTAAGTATTAAATTTATTAAATATTTTGAATTAATATTAAGAGCCATAAATTTATATTATTTTATTTTTTAAGACACTTTATAAATAATCCAATTCAGACAGATGCTGGAAATGAAATCAAGTCTCGGCTGATATTTTTCTCGATTTAAAACATTTTAAACTGTTTATTATGATTTTTCTCAAAACAAACATTTTGCATTTCAACCCCCGATTGTTTTGTTTTGATATTCAAATTATTCAACCTGATGTGGCGTAATAGCTGACGTCACTGGTGTGAGGAAAAAAAGGGACCTTTTTGAATGGAGCGAAATCTCGGTCTCAAACAAGTCACAAGCACCGAAAGTTGTGCTGAGGGACAAGTTTTAAGGCAATTTATTTCATCACAAATCTTTTCTCTGGACAAACAATCGACTAGAGACTAAGAGACAATTGAAGGAATGATTTTTACTCGAGATTCGGCACAAAATAAATGGGGAAATGAGATCGACTTGAATAGTACAAAAATTAGTCTTTTCAAAACTACCAAAAGTTGATTTACGAATGTTTAAATGAACGAGTATTTAAATCTACTCGACATTTCTTGGAAAAAAATGCTCCGATTGTGAGAAATCGACAAAGTGAAAATTGTATGAAATTCCTCTTGAAAGAAAAACAACTGACCATTTATTAAAATGGAGGAAAATTGAGTCAAGTTTCAATTTCGTTTTTGGGAGAAAAACTACAAAAAAGAAGAAATGATTTATTCATTTTTGACCACTATTTTCCTTCATTTTGCCTTTTTGGCGGATAAAAAACAACTAAAGATTAAGATGATGGAAAATCGTGGTAAAAAATTAATAAGAATGGTTTACGATTCATCTCATAAAAAATAAAAGATAATTACTTTTATTGATATTACCAATACAGAAACAAAAACAAAGATGATGCCGGGGAGATCGGAATGGAGATTGTGATAAAAAAAAAAACAACTAAAAATTAAGATGAAGGAAAATAGTAGTCAAAAATTAATAATGGTTTACAATTCTTCTTCTAATGAAAATAAATAATAAAAAAATAATTATTTTACTGATACTACTAGTAGAAAGACAAAAACAAAGATGGACACCATTTGTTTTTTTCTTCTTCTGGAGAGATCGGAATGGAGATTGTAATAAAAAAACTAAAAATTAAGATGAAGGAAAACAGTAGTCAAAAGTTAATAATAATGGTCTACAATTCTTCATCTAATGAAAATAAAAATGAAAATAAAAGATAATTGTTTTAATGATACTACTAGTACAGAAACCAAAAACAAAGAAGGTGCTCGTGAGATTGGAATGGAGAGTAATTTTAAAGGTTAGATTTGATCTTCTGCTGAGATGTTGAGTTCCCGTCGCTCATACAAGAGCAGCTGGGCATTTACCAGGCTTCCCTAGGCAAAAAGGGATGCGAGTTTGAGTCTCACCGGGGGCTTAGTCTTTATTTCTGATCTGTGCTGTTTACTCTCTGCCGGAGTTCAGTTGTGATAAAAAGCAAATAAAAAATTGAGATGATGGAAAATAGTACCAAAAATTAATAATAATTATACTTCATCTAATTAGAAGAAATGTTTGTTGTCTAAGAATCCATAATATCCAAAGATAGAAGTTGTAACTAGTAGCGTAGCAAGGGTTCTCAACACCCGGGGCTAAAAATAATGTTTTGATTATTTATTTTCTGACGCATTACCTACTTAATGACAATAACATGATAAATTAAATACCACCTTACATAGGCCTAAAATAAAGTCACACTATGACATTTAATTAGAATAAATTGAATTAAAATATTACTTATTTATTAAACAAATGTTTTTCCTTCCCAGAAAAAAAAGTTGTGACTTTTCTTCCTATTAAGTGTTTTTTCAGGTATCTCAGGGTAACGCTATATTGTGACTTTTGTTCCATGACTTTTCTTTGTGTGACTTTTATTCCAGGATTCTTTTAAAAATATATTGTAGACTTTGCGCCCAAGGGGCAATCGCCCCTGTCGCCCCCCTCTTGCTACGCCACTGGATGTAACAACTTAAAACATCTGCAGTTTGTCCCCAAAAAATTTATTAAAAAGGGGAAGAAAGCAAGAAATAATGTATTTTTATACAAAACCTTTTGTCTATTCGTGGATTCTGTTTTCATTATTTGAAACTTTTGTAGAAAACAATCTTTAAAAAACAACTCATGGCCCTGAGAAAAAAAACTAACTGAAGAAGTGAGAATTAAAATGAAGAATTGTTGCCCAAACGCTGGAGCCATCTTTGACAAACGAAGAGAACATTGATTGATTGATTGTTTTGTTTTGTTTAACTGCACATCGACCCTTGGTGGGTCATTTAGTGCTGGATTCAGTAGGGGGGGGGGGTCCCATGTCCCCGTGACTAGAAACTTGAGGGGGGAGAATCCCAAATCCCTGTCACTGAGACAAATGCCATGAGGACCGTGATAAAGGGGGTGGGGGGAAGAGGTGGAGATCCCAGAAGCTTCTCAGGAAGAATCCTGAGCATATTAATGGTGATCGCCTCCCGACCAGCTGGCCAAGATATCCTGTGCAACTTCTACCAGGACGATACCGAACATGCCACAAGGATCCCTGAAGGGCCGTTGTTCTCTGAACTTTGAGGCCATGGTGGTTTCGAAGAACAGATACTACACTTTGATCTTAGCCAAAAGGCCTTTAATATAATTAGTAGCGACTACCATCACAACGAGAACAGATTGGCAGAATCAAAATGAAACATAAAAAAATCCTGATACTTCATAGAGTTATATTTGGCTTTTATTTCAGGTCAACAACTTCCTCGTGTGAAATCTTTAACAAAAACATTTTTTTTTCTTCCAATCGCAACATTTTACAGACGATTTCAATCAATCATAAACAAACACAAATAGAAAGGATTCTATAATCACGTTTTTTACAGAATAACAAAATCTTTAAAGTTAACACAAATAAACGATCCAGTTTCATAAAATTGTAAAAAGTTGTAAAAAAATTTTAATTACGTTTTTTTTATCCGACGCATCAAATGTTAAACAACCCCCTTCCTGCTAAGGAAAGCTCGCTTAGAATTAAATATTTCAACGTGTTTCTCATATTGTACACAATTCGAGTGTTTCAAAGAAAGTTCTTGCTGCTGATTGGGGTCCTTCTGTCAAGATGTTGGCTGCAGTTGGCCCAAGAATAATGGCCAGCCTTAGCACCATGTCATGGACAAATTCTTATCCTGCCCTGAAAAGTCCGTCCCTTTCGAGGATTGCACTAATCCGGTTAATCCCATCCTCCCATCCCCCAATAAACCTATTGACCTCTACATCTCAATCATAACAAAGCGTTCCAAATCTAAAATGAAAAAAAAAACTCACTTCCTTGTAATTTCTGTCTGAAACAGGTTTTTTTGGAGATGAGGAATTATCATTATCCAGACTATTGTCCTCATCTTGGTTGTTTCTATATTCACAACATGTTGTTGTCCATTGTACATTCCGGCCTCGTCGTATTTGGTAACGCTCTAGGAACTTCCAGTCGAGAGTCACTGAAACAATAAACTAATAATAGTCTAATACAAGATGACGATGACCCAGACGTAGATAGAGGAACAAAACCAGTCTACCCTCCCACGGATTTGAGTGGGGGCCTCAACTCGAGATTCCCGAGAGCATTACCGAATACAACAAACCCCTGAAGACAACCGGAGGGGGTAACAGCCGAACTGTTGTGAATATAGAAACAAACAAGATGAGGAGAGTAGTCAGCATAAATCTATTCATAATCACGTTCCTCGTAAACAAATAAATACAAGAAAAGGGAGTCGAACTTTCCTCACTGCTACTCAATGGAAAAAACAACTTTTGTCTCCTTTGGTGGAGCCGCATTACTTTGAGTCGAATGACCAGGTTCCACACGTACGGACTGGCCACTGGGCAGTATCACCCCAGGAGAGAAGCAGCAGCAAAGATTTGCTTATATAAAAAGATAACATTGTGAAAAGTAATTCACTAAATATATATCGTTTTGTATAAAGTGTGCGCGCCTAGGAAAGATCAGTGTAATAGGCGTGGAATGACGGTAAATGGAATGATGGGGCTGTTGGCTTCCAGATCCATTGCGAATTGGAGACAATCGCTTGCGGCTTCATATTGACCGAGACAATGCAGCACTTTGCCGAGACAGTACCTGAAAGGGAAAAGGAAAAAAAACGTCAATAAATAACAATAGTATGAAGTTTTGAAAAAAAAATTTTGCATTTTGTAATCTTTAAAATATGAATAGAAACACAATTATGAAAATTGACTAGAATTATTTACTAATATAAAAAGAAGAGTGTGACTTTTTCTGTTTCTCTGTTCATAACACAAAACACTTCCACTTAAAGGTAACAATTTTGCTGATAAAAATATCTCCTATCCGCCATTTGAAGCAATGAACTCTTCCACTGAAATGAATTTGTCTTTTCTATAAAAAAAAAATGAAAAGAAACCAATCATCTCAGAAATCCAAATATATCCGTGAATTTTTTCACAGGTATTAACCAGTTATATAATCCTAAAATAAAATCATGAGTTCTGTGTGAAATTTAATTGAACATTGTTTGATTTTTACACTTATTTATATCCTGATCATATAACAAAATTCACATCAAATAACCTCAAAACAAAAAATTGTTTTACTATTCCATTCAGCAATGTGCATTTGATTCCCAAATAAATCTTTTAATTAAATCTTTACAGTTATTTTTGCTATTTGGTACGGCAGACGACTTCGCTTTGTCTCGTAAAAAAGAAAATAGACTTTTCACTTATGGAAAGAAAACTTTGATTAACTAATCACGATCGAAAGATAAAAGAATCAGAGGTCGAACATCGAAAGACAAGAATTTTATCTAAAAGTGCAAAGGTTAAAATAATTAAACTTCAAACAGAGAAGCAATGAGAAAATCTGTCATTTACTACAGACCCCACACTTTGTTTTTTGGTTCTTTTGTGATAAAGTCAAAAGAAATGTCTTTTTTTCATTACAAACTGAAGTTCAGCTGTTAACCCCCCCTGTCTATCATTTTTT
>VCCN01007239.1:1764766-1780757 GCA_006491835.1 Architeuthis dux
TTTAGAAGTGAATTAATTTGTATCTGTTAAGTACAATTTTGTTCTTAACTTTTCATTGTTAATCACTGCTACCAAAGGTTTAGGTTATTCATGTGTTCACACATTTATATGTTTCTATCTATCTATCTATCTATCTGGACTTCGCCCAGCCATAACCGTTCATAGTAGAAACTTGAAATTTTGCACACACACTCCTCTCAATGTGTAGGGAAAATGCATTTTTTTGTTTTTTGAAAATTCACCTCCAAAATAGGGTTTTAGTGGGGGGGGGGGTCAATTTTCAATCTAAGCTTATGCTAAATTGGTCACTAGTTTTTTTGAAAATTCAGACATTTTTTAGTGATCATAGCCCAACTTTTTAATTAACGACCCTCAACACAGCATGTATGGGTGGCAGGGATTCATAATTTCCCTTGGAATGCTAGTTTATTTTATATTTCAAGTCTATATTAAGCCTTGGTCTAGAAATCTGGTAAATCTAGAAATCCTCCTCTCCCAAGCTTGCCAGATAAATGGTCAGGTACTAAATTAAAGAAAGCAGTTTTACTTACTAAATGTTCCAAACTCTTTACATGCCCTGGATTTATAGATATTGCATTTTCAAAGCACACTTTGGCCTCATGGAATTTCTTCTTATGTTCATGAACACGGCCTTTCTGCAAAAAAGAAAACAAATTAATTTATTTCTTGTACTGACTTTTATTATTTGACTTAAGAATATAAACAGATTTCTTTTCTAAAGTCAATTCAGGAACATGTAAAAATACAGGGTGTTCATAACATAATGCAACATTTAACAAGGGAAATAATTCTTTAAAAAAAACTTATCAGTAGCCTCCCTTAAATTTAGTCAGCTGATATGCTTAGCTGTATTCTCAGCTAAGCGTATCAGCCAATCAGCTGACTGTAAATTTAAGGGAGGCTACTGATATGGTTCTTTTAAAGAGTTATTTCCCTTGTTAAATGTTGCATTATTTTACAAACACCCTGTATTTAAACAAAGTCTTGTTAAATTAGATATATAATCTTCTAAATATAAATGTTTTAATTTTTTTTAAAAACATTTTCTTTGAATTTAAAATTCTGTCATCAAATGCAATTCATTTTAGTAATGTATAACATATTTTTGCTCAGATTTGGGTACAACATTTTTTGTGTTATACACAAAGAAACACAGTAAATAAATATAAAACTTTATAAAACAACACAAAGCAAAGACTTGAAACTGTTCACTGCCACGGATGGAATAACTTGTCTCACGATTATGTGTTATGATATATGTTTCCGGACTAACTGACACCTGGGCGGAAATGTGGGTGAACCCAGTCACCTCAGGAAATGGGTATATTGTCTAAATACTGTCAGTGTCTAAAACAGGATGGGACTGGTGATTGACACCACGTGGGCGTTAGAGAAACCTATAAAGCAAACCCGAATAGAAAACTCAAGAGCGGACAGAAATCTCGACACTCAAAGAAGAGACAGACATCAGCGCAGCCATAAGGCCCGAGACTGTTGTCCCTGTTGGGGACAGACTGGCGGTTCTGATCTCTCTCCCACTCTTCACTCTCCGGCTGACAAAGATGTATTTTTATAAGCAAGTCTTCGAGTTTCCTTTCTATCCAAGTCTAGGACACCCCACTATACAATATATGTATGGTTTTTTCTTCTTACATTTATGTATATATTATATTTAAGACTCTTTTAAATATGCAATGGAGACTTTTTCATCAATTCTTTACGAGGAACATGTGGCACAGGAGTCAGAATTATTCAAAAATATAATTGCCAGCAAACGTGTTAAAAATCCACAAATTTCAAGTCTCATAATTTTAAGAGAAAATTGTACACAAGTAAAAATGGAAATTTTCTATTAGCAAAAAGCAGACGGAAAACACTAATAAACAGGTCTGGTTATTCACTCAATAGAAACCATCACGTGACCAAAGTCTTTTGGCAGCATATCGTGATGGAGATGATCAATTAAAAAATTGAAAAAAAAGGGTGACCAATAAGTAAGTTACTTCTCTCGCCTTTTGTTGGCCAGTGATCACTAAATAAGTCTGAATTTTCAAAAAACAAGCATGACACAAACTGAGGGATTAATTTAGGATACACTTACATTGCAAATAGAAACCCCCCCCCCCATAAAATCTATTTAGAGGGTGGATTTTTAAAAACTAGATATAATAAGGAGTAAATGTTTAAATTTTCAGCCCTCTAGCTCCATTGGTGTAGCCTGTACATGTGATACATATATAGCTGGACCAGCTTAAAAACTGAAGAAATCTATGTTGACAGTGTTGGTGACAGTTGACAATTTCTAACTCAGAGTATTGCAATAAGTCCATTTAGTATTTACCATATAAGCTGGCTTACAAGACCATTTAGTATTTACCATATAAACTGGCTTATAAGACCATTTAGTATTTACCATATAAGCTGGCTTACAAGACCATTTAGTATTTACCATATGAACTGGCTTATAAGACCATTTAGTATTTACCATATAAACTGGCTTATAAGAACATTTAGTATTTACCATATAAGCTGGCTTATAAGACAAATGGTTTTAACCCATAAGAACCCGAACCCATTTCTACTTCAAGGAACACTATGTGGGATATAAAACGAACCACATGGAACACATTTATGAAGTTTTTAAAAAAAAATCAGACTCCTAGTCTCTGAGATCTGTAATGTAACATATCTGTTACATTGGGCATTTAGGGCAAATTTTTTTATCATTTGAACATACATCAGCTTGACAGATTTCTGTTGCTTAGTAACGCAGATTTGCCCTTTTATATGCATTTCCACAACATATATCGAATTAATAACTTTGCTGGTTAGATTTAACAAATTATTTTTCAGATGTTTTTTATAACACAAAAAATCTGCAAACTGAATAAAAATAAATATGACTGCCTCATATTGGAGGTCTTCTCAACAGGCTACTGTAGCTGTAGAAAATTGTTTCAAATTATATTTTATTAATAATTTAATTAATTAGACATTATTTTTTATGTTTACATTTGTTTAAATTAGTGTTCACAAAACATATAAAAAATATTTTATAAGGGACTGTGCTGATCAATTAAATTGTATGTGACATCAGTGTCACAGTGGGTTCTTATAGGTTAAGGTCCTAGCATTCACTGTAACTCATCCAAGCCCCATAACTGTCCCCATTGAGCATCAGTAGACAGACCCCCAGTCATAATACCAGCACTTTGGACGTAGTGTAATATTTGCCTTTTTTCTTTTTTAAATCAAATGTCTGTCTTATATACAAACATAATACAGTGAGTTCTTGTGCATTATACACCAAGAAACTTAAACCTGATTCATTCAGTACAAATGCAGACACAAGCGTTCAAAGATTAAAATAGCCCAACTCCAAAACTTATTCAATCGCAGATTGTGAAACTAGAGATTTCATGAAATCCCTAGGGATTTTGTGAAACTCAGCACACTTAGACAATGTTCATCCAGCTTTTTTTTAAATTCACAGCAAATAGAAAAATCGCAGAGAAAACAAAACAATTTTTTTTAACCCTTTTGATTGTGTAATGTTCCACTAGAAATAATAAAATCCTGCTATGTTTGGTTTAGAAGACAATTAACTTCCTATTAGAAAGTGGTAGGGGTGTACTTATTTATGGGCGATACTGTATATATTGATAAAAGACAATGATCATTTGAACCAACATGAAAGTGTTGTTGGATAAGGGTCGAACTCATTGTAACCCTTTATAGGGCACCCCTAAAAATATTTTAGATATCAAAACAACCTTTTTGGTATGTTAAACTAGACCTAATTACAAGATATTTTCAGTTGCAAGTTTTCAGAAATCTTTTTGTTTATGGGGGCAAAACTGCTTCTGATGAAGTGATCATATATGGTGCCTCGCCCAAAAGTGACCAAAATGGAAAAAAATTAAAATAGAAAGTTAAATAAAACATAGAATTAAAGAATAACATTCAATATAATGAATAGATGCAAAAATTGATATTGACAAAAAAATTACACCTCTGGTTTGATTTTAAAATTGTATTATGCGGGCTAAAACAGGCTAATTTAATGGGGTGTGATATGCCTCAAAACAGTTTCTGTCTTTGTTCAAGCACAAGTGTACTTTGCAAAGCTTGCAGACCACATTGGTGCGGATTATATTGTCTTTGTGGCTACAATATTTGCATGTGGCTGATGGGTCCTCAGGTGATCATATATAGACACTTGCTCCATAAAGGGTTAATAGCTTGATATTCTGGCTTCATGAAATATACCTAAACAAATCAGATTAAATTATTGGCATATTTCTTTTCCAGATCAAGTAGAGGAAAAGATTATGGAATCATCTTGTAGTTTGCATTTCTAAAACAAATACCAGCACAAATCTAAATATTCAAATTAGTGTGTGTGTGTGTGGGGGGGGGAGGTTCTGTACATTTCAGTAATTTCAAGAAATCTCCAGTTTCACAATCAATGTAATAACACAGCAAATAAAACACTCGGCTTCATCAGACACTCATTTAAATTCATCGTCTCCTAACTGAAGTACAACTCAGATGCCATAGAAAGAGTTCAGAGGAGAGCCATCAAGATCATTCTGAGATTAGGAAATATATCCTACACTGAAAGATTAACTTAACAACTTAATCTAGAGACCCTTGAATACAGAAGAAAACGTGCTGACCTACTAGAGGTCTATAGAATCCGGAACAACATACATAGAGTGGATACTGACGTTCATTGCTGAAAAGGCCCTGATAAGAAAATGCTTTATCTATGTGCAGTAAAACCAGAGGACACAGCCATAAACTACAAATTTAGTCCTCCACTGGTGTTAGAAAAAACTTCCTTTATTCTGATATCAGACGTACCAAATTTAAGTACCATTTTTCTTATTAGTTTAATCCCAGCCCAACTACACTGAAGCTGGCTTAATGACGCAATTAACTGATGTCAAAAAAAGCCTATTTCAAGTATATTCAAGTATATAATAATGATTAACAAGCTTGTGGTGCTGACTGTAATGAGTTCAATCCTCACTGGGTGCCCCACAATGTGGCCTTGTGTCAAATTAAGATAAACTTAGTAAATATCAAGTATATTCTGCTTCAGTATTTACAGTGTATATACAGCTTAGTTTGACACAAGGCCACGGTAGTGGGGCACCCAGTGAGGATCGAATTCATGGTTTCCAGTAAGAATTGACGGTTTTTGTTTCATACACATATAAATACAAAAAAAAAAGTGTTGCTGAAGTTATTGTTTCTGATTTATCAAAATCAATTGCTGAATCGATTGCATTGTGTCATCATCATCAGAAGAAGAAAAACAAACCTGAAAGTCAGACCATAGATGTACTATTTAAATATGAGTTCAGTTAAAAAAACTAAACACTGTGATATGAGATATGTTAAAAAAAACGCTGCAATATGAGATATGATAAAAAAATGAAAAACCAACGCAACCTTACGTCACAGTTTGATTTCGAAAATTGAACTTTTTTTATCTTGAAAAGTCAGCAAAATGTATCATCAATCAACAGAGCATTCCCACAGTTTGTGTGAGGACTGATAATTCGAGAATTGATTTTTTAAAAATAGAACAAACAATTATTCTTTTATTATGTCATTAAAAAGTTACGTTTGATATGTCGACTTGTCAGATAGTCAGTGAGTGACAACTATCACTGCTAGGGAAGTGTAGTGCATCTAAAATTCTGTTTGTATTTAAAAGTAGTTCGGCTTGAAATAAAAAAAGGTGAGTCATCTGTTTTTATCTTGAAAAGTCAGCAAAATTTATCCCCAATCAACACAGCATTCCCACGGGTTTTTACGAGGAGGACTGATAATCTATGCTGTCAGTTTACTTAACACACAACGGGGAGGCGGGGGCGACAAATGAGTCACCCTGGAGGGAAAATATAAGTTGCCTAGAGATAGATAAATAGGGTCTACTTGTCAACATTAGTATATCAATCATGGCTACTGCTTGATTTTTCAATTATTCAGGTCTTGAATAAGTCCTAGAAGGGCTACTGAATTTGGTACTTTCCCCACTGAATTTGGTTCTTTCCTACATTGAGTTTTGTTCTTTCCTACTGAATTTGTTTTTTTCCTACTGAATTTAGGTTCTTTTGGTTGACATTGTGAAAATTGGGTACTTTTCTTTAATTTTACTAATTTAATTCAAAATCTCCATAAAATATGAAAATATTTTGCATTAAATTTTTTAAAAAAATATTCTATTCTAAAATATTTTCTATCACGTGACATGTTGTGAGCGTGGAGTGTCTGGCTTTTAAGACGAAGCAGGGTTGCCAATTTAGCACTTTTGGAGCTAGATCTAGCTACTTTTTGGTGCATTTAGCCAGCCAGACTCTCTTGAAAACTGTTGACAGTTTTGGTTGATGGCTTCTAATAGGTCTGGTTAGTCATGCAATAGAAATCGTCACATGACCAACATCTTTTGGCAGCATGTCGTGTTGGGGGTGATCAATTACAAAATTGGAAAAAGGAGGGTGATCAATGAATGCTGCCAGACACAAGCTAAGGGGTCAAATTTAGCAAAAATTTACATTGTTCAAAAAACAAAAAAACGTTTTTTCTAGACATAATAAGGAGTAACGTGCGACACATACATAGATAGCCAGCCAGACTCACTTGAAAACTGAAGAAACCTATGTTGACAGTTTTGGTTGACAGTTTCTAATCAGCACAAAAGAAGACAACTCACCATAAAAGCTACTTGGTAAGACAATGGAAATATTACAGAAGTTTCATGAACACAAGCTTCAGCTTCATAACTTCTGTCTAGGCTCAAATAAAGTTCAGCTGCAAGAAAGAAAAAAAAGCAGTTAGTAAAATCTGAATATAGGAAACATTTTCATATTGAAGCATAAAGTATGCTAGTAAAATAGCAAGAATATAGCGGAAAATTATAGAAAACTAAAAAATTCATTTAAAGTATTTTTTATTTTCTACAAACACAAATGTTGCTATTTCAGTCAAATATTTGGTCTCATTGAGGCCATTTCTTTCTTTGCAAGTAAATGTATTTCATTCATTCATTAACAAAACAGATCTGGTTAGTCACTCAATAGAAACCATCACATGTTGGGGGTGATCAATTAAAGAATTGGAAAAAAGTGTGACCAATGAGTAAGTTACTTCACTTGCCTTTTGTTGGCCAGTGATCACTAAAAAAAAGTCTTGAATTTTTAAAAAACAAGCATAACCCAAACTGAGAGATCAATTTAGGATAAACTTACATTGCAAATAGAACCCCCCACTAAAAACTAGATATAATAAGGACAGACATGTTGCTAAAACTAAAAGGTTTACTAATGCAATTGCATTCTTTTGCAGATTCAATTGTTAGTCACTCAATAGAAACCGTCACATGACCAACATCTTATGGCCGCATGCCATGTTGGGAGTGATCAATTAAAAAAAAAAAAAGGTGATCAATGAATAAGTTACTTCTCTCGCTTTTTGTTGGATCACTAAAAAGTCTGAATTTTCAAAAAAACAATCATGAACACCGGGTACAAATTAGGGACCAATTTAGCACAAACTTACACTGTAAATTGAACACCCCGCCCCCTAAAACTTTTTAAGATTTTCACAAGACATAATAAGGAGTAATTGTTAGAATTTTCAGCCACCTAGCTCCATTGGTGCAGCCTGTATGCTCGATACATATATACATAACCGGATTGACTTGAAAACTGAAGAAACCTATGTTGACAGTTTTGGTGACAGTTTTCGGTTGACAGTTTCTAATGTTATTATTAGAGGGTTTTTTTGGAGCGCTTAACAGCAATGGTGTCAAGCCAAAAAGGTTAGACTAATTTTCAATTACAATTTCTAATTAGGACACAATGCTGCTCAAGCTGCTGATGATGTCAACAAAGAATTTAGAGTGAAAACTATTACTGAGTGAACTGTTCAGCATTGGTTCAATGAGTTTAGATCTGGAAATATGGATACCAATAATAGACCTTGAGAGAGGCTCAAACCAGTTCTTAGTGATGAAGAATTATCGACAGCAGTGAACAACAACCCACAAACAACGGTTTGAGCACTTTCTGGAGACTTTAGGATTTCAACAGCGACCACATCACGTCATCTCAAGGCAATAGGAAAGGTTAAAAAGTTGGAAAAATGGTTTCTACATAAACTGAATGTAATGCTCCATGTCAGTGACAACCCACACCTCTCAGATGACTGTGTCTAAACTTAGAGAATTGGGATATGAAGTCTTGTAGCATCCTGACATTTCACCTGACATTTCTCCTACAGATCATCATCTTTTCAAGCATTTTGAACTTCATATCTGTAATAAAAGGTTCAATAATAGGGAAGCCATAATTTGTTTACTGAATTTGTGACCAATGAATCTAAAGAATTTTATATAGATAGCATATTATCATTAGAGAATTGTTGGAAAAGGTTATTGCTTCGAATGGGTGATATTTTGATTGTATAATTATCATTTTTTGTTGTTCATATCATCCTTCATCTTAAGGTAAAGGTAAAGCGTCCCCGTCTCTTAGGAGATTCCCATTGGATTATGAACAGCCAGTGATGAAGTCCCGATTTCCTTTGCATCAGCTTAGTGATCCTTGCAAGCTTTAAGTCTGGTCGAGATACCTCCACCCTAATCACAGAGTGTACTCAATTAGCTGGTGAATGCACAGGAAAATTTGTCCTAATGAAGAGTTTTCCACACACTTCGCTTATACTGGGAATTGAAACCGGGACCTTCTGTGTGTGAGGCAGACATGCTAACCACTACACTATCCAAGCGGACTATCCTTCAACATATTATTCAAAAAAATGTTTCATATGTAACAACCTAATAGTACAGAAATACAAGTAAAAAAACTCCTAACAATATAAAATTATACTATAGCCTCATTAAATATTTTATTTTTTCAAATTAACTTTAGAGAAATGACAAGTATTATTTGTAAATACTTTTTCAAAATATCATGATTCAAATAGTTCTTCAGATGATTGAACTCATTCTTGTTGTTTGTGTAGTTAACGCAACGTTTCGGTTGATCCATTCTTTGGCCTTCTTCAGATGTAATATCCAAATGTGATGGGGGAAACAGAGAAAAATCAAAGAGGCAGCTCATATCAACATGTCGACTAAATGCATTAGTTAGTCAAGTGCGGAGTTCAACCCGATGTGGCTTCCGCTGCTCAAACCCGACAAGACAAGGCCAAAGAAACACCTGAATCCTAGGTTATAAGGGTTACCTCCTTGGAAATTAAAAAAACTTTAATAATACACCTGAAGAAGGCCGAAGAATGGATTAGCCAATCATTGTTAACAACACACACAACAAGAAGGAGTTCAATCGTCCGAAGAACTATTTGAATGTTAATGACCCTTCTCAAAACTATAGAACAACACAAACAACAAGAAGCAGTTCAATTGTCTGAAGAACTATTTGATGTTAATGACCCTTCTCAAAACTATAGAACAACATATACAACAAGAAGGAGTTCAATCATCTGAAGAACTATTTGAATGTTAATGACCCTTCTCAAAACTATAGAACAACACAAACAAGATGGAGTTCAATTGTCTGAAGAACTATTTGAATGTTAATGACCCTTCTCAAAACTATAGAACAACATAAACAACAAGAAGGAGTTCAATGGTCTGAAGAACTATTTGAATGTTAATGACCCTTCTCAAAACTATAGAAAATATCATGAATGATGTTACTAATGACATAAGAATAAAAATTAAACATTTTTAGAGACATGAACAAACCATTATTCTACAATGTATAAGAGACTGACTTACCTAAATGTAACCATATTTGTGCTTGTAGCATCCATATCTGTTGTGATCCCTGTTTTGGTAAATAAGTGCTGTTCATAGAGGATGCCACTTCAGACAGCGCATGTTCCACACGAGATGCTGCAATTGACTCAGCACGGATTGAACCTGCAATACAAAGAGTGAAATGAAGATTTGTAGAGAGAAAGATTACAGTTTAGCCTGTTATACTCGAAAAGTGGTTTAAAACTTAGCACTCTGCAGACGAGTTTGTTTTCCAAGCAAAAACTTAAACTGCCACTGCAATCTATGAATTTCATGGTTGTGTTGTCAATTTCAGTCATACATGAACAGACACACAAGTTACAGGTTTTCAAAATTACTAAGTGCACCAAATCTTAGTGACCTTGAAAAAAGAATGCAGAGTGCTAAAGTTTAAAATGGGAATTTAAAAAAAATTGTAGGTGCAGAGTTGGCCTAACAGTTAATAGCATGGAAAATGGAATCAGTGAAATATCTAAATTGGCAACACTGAAGAGAAGTAACCAAAATACTTTGCAACCGTAGTTTCGTACAACGGATGGAAAATTATTTTACATGACAATTATGGCAGGTGGCTGCTCCACACACCATAAAGTCCAGCCCCTTCCAAACATGCACCTTTGGAACGGGCACTGTCCTAGTTTTTAATCAAAAATAAATTTTACTATTATATGGTATAAGCCAACATAAAATTGGTCCCAGCGACCCACCACAGCCAGCCTGACACCACCACCACCTTCATTTGGAAGTGGATATGGGAGGAATAAAAGATAAATACATACAGTCAAGTCATTCATTCAGTCATTATTATTACAATTTATTTCTTATTTACAGGTGGAGTCTACATGATTTGCATTTCAGTGTCCTCATAAATTCTGGGCTATTCACGTAACTTTGTAGGACAGTTCATAAAGGTAGAGAAAGACCATGACTGCGAAATGAAACGATGCATAACGATAGGCTGGAAAGCATTTAGTATGAATAGTGACATTCTGAATAGCACCTTGTCAATGTACCTAAAGCGTAAAATATACAATGGTTGCATAATACCAGCTATGACTTATGGATGCAAAACTTTAAACCCCCCCTCCAGCCAGTGGAATAGTCCAGTGTTTACGATCCATAAACCAAGAAATCACACTGTTCATTATTAGGTTAGATTATTATAACAATTTATTTCTTATTTACAGGTGTAGTCTACACAATTTGTATTCTGGGCTGTTCATGTAACTTTGTGGTGTTAACTTAATGACCTGGCCCTGTCTTCTGAAATTACGCCTAGCCTATACTACACCCAAAACTTAGTGACACCCTCGGTCCCCTGGTTGCCAAGTTTGAAACACTCAACCCGTACTTGAGATATTACTAATACAAATAGAGGTATTACTAATATTTGTTTTTCCCCTGTTTTCAAGTTGTTCTCATTTCTTACTATTTTTAAACCTAGATCAATTCTGTTGCAGCAGATTTTGTATCACAAAAGCAGAGATTATAGCCAATTATTAGCCTTTATCAAGACTGACAATAGGCCAAACAACTTCTTTGCAACACCTGTCTGGACAGGTAAGCCAATCATGAGGGAGGAGTTGGCCCAAGTGCTCTCTTCCCAGTCAATAATCATGTCAGGCCAAGTGAAAGAAGTCAGCAATAATAAAATCAGTTCAATGCTAAAATATATACTTATTAATAATAATAACTGGTGTTCCAAGGGAAATTATGAATCACTGCCACCCATATATGCTGTGTTTGGGGTGATCAATTAAAAAGTTGGAAAAAGGGGTGATCAATGAATAAGTTACTTCTCTCGCCTTTTGTTGGACTGTGATCACTAAAAAAATGGTCTGAATTTTCAAAAAACAAGCGGGCACAAACTAATGATCAATTTGGCATAAACTTACATTGCATATTGAACCCCCCCTCTAAAAACCTATTTTGGAGGGGAATTTTCAAAAAACAAAACAAAAAAAATACATTTTCCCTACTCAGTGAGGGGAGTGTGTGTGTGCAACAGTTAGGGCTGGGCACAGTCCAGATACATAGATAGATACATATATAGATATAAATGTCAGAATACATGAATAACCTAAACCCAGCAATAAACAAGTGTTGTGGGTGTGCCTTTCTCGGGAATCTCAATACTCAAGTCTCCACTGGACGAAAGCTCTTAAAAACCTGTGTAATCATTGCAGTAATATATAAGGCCTGCTAAAGAAGAGTATCAATGTATGGTCAATATTTAAAGAGTTGTAGGGAGGTAGAGACGGCAGTCGTGTTATTTCGTTCGTCCATTTTTATTCTCCTTTATTTTACTTGAGCCATTTATTATAATCCACTTCCGGCTTGCTAGGCCCATCGAAGCTTCACCATAGCCCAGTTAACTGTACATTTAGAGAACACATTCCCTACTCTGTCTGTTGCCAGCCTCTCACAAGGCTGGATGATTGGTTGGACGTCTCCTAGATTGGTTACCAACCAAGGCTGAAGAGCCCAGTCTTCCTGCTGTTTAAACATAGCTTGGAGGAGAAAAGGGTATTAGTGTGAAGTAAACACAAACTGTCTCAGCTAGAGTTTGAACTCGATTCGCCGATTTCATTTTACGTGCTGCTAACTATTAGGCCACCTGCACGACGAAATCTCATATTTATTTCAAAAATAAATTTTTTACCTGGTTTCTAGAAGAAAACATCAATAAGCTAAAATTAGATGAAGCAGACTTAGAAGGTTGAATTCAATAAAAATTATATTTCCATTACAATAAACTATGAAAATGAAAATTATTTTCAATTTCAGTGTTCTGGATGTTATAAATGTTAAAATTTTAAAATTAATTTTTATGAACGTAGTTCCGTTTTGTGTATGTCTTCCGATGCACATGTTACGGCTGTTTAGGTCATTTTCAACATCTCCATTAAAAATTTTAGTAAAAAAAACCCTCCTATACGGCTAATCCTCACAGCTGAATGTAGCAATTTAAATACATGTTTTTACTGCATGTAACTGAGGATCAGTTCATTAAGTAACTGAGGAATCATTTCAAAAATAGTACAGAGGAAGCCATTTATCATAATCACGGATAATGTTATCAAGCGATTATTGTTATCTAAATCAGTCGGTCCCAAACTTAAAATTTCATATTAATTTTTTTATAATTTTTTATAATGTAAGATTGTTTATAACAATGAATTTAATAACATAACATTGAATTTATAACAATGAATGTAAATTGTTCTAATTTTTCAGTGTTCCTATTCCAAAGGGTGAAAAGGATACAATTCATTTTTAGAAAGGAACTAGGACAGTTACTTCTGTGTTGCCAATTTAGATATTTTATTTATTTTTTATTAGATTTCTCGTGAACCGATGATCAAAAAAACCTCAAACTCGACACTGCACTGCCTTGTGTGCTGACTAATATATCTGGCGAATGTAAACTTCACACAATGGACAGTTGTTGAGTAATTGCGGTGCCTACACACATATTTCTTCAATTGTAGTTAGATCAACCGTTTTCTCAAGTATTTTGATGCTTCAATAGTGATACCTTTTAGAAAATCTTTTTACAAATACTAACTTGTCTGAGTGGCCTGTTTGGTGGCTGAGGTAATTGCATATGGCACCAGTGGTTGGTATTCAAGCCCAGCTAAAAGCCAGGTTTCTGAATGTTGATTTTCAAGGCAGGCAGGAAGATAGGAACCCCCCACTCACACACTTTGAAGATTAGCACAACACAGTCTTATCTCTACTTAATGTTATCAGGCGGCATAGCAGAGCGGTTTGGTAGGGGGGTAGTTAATAGAGATAAAGCTTTTTTGCATGAGAGTACAAAAGAAACAAGTGGATCATAAAATTTTGGTTGGAGAAAGGTCTATCCGGGAAGTAGGTCACCATGAGATTGGCATAGCTTTGGACAACGGGTGGATTTGCTGTGCGTGGATTGGCTGAGCAGGAGAAAGGGAAACTTTTGAATTTGGGGAGGATGTCAGTAGAGAGTAGACGCTGGCTGACCACGAGGGTGGGAGGTCCTGGACTGTGTGTCTGCTTGCTACTACGATGAGCGACAGTTGATAAGGGGATGAGAGACCACAGCAGGAGGTGGAAGAAAGGAAGGATGAAGGTTAAGGGTAGCAAACAGTAATTCGCTTTGTTGTCTTCGCATTTTTATCGGGCAGTTTATAAAAACTGCAAATAAATCGAATTCCTATAACACCTATTTTTCACATTGCCTCGTTATCTTTCGATATGACCCACCTTCTCATTTTCAGCTGTGACCCGAAAATCTGGCAGACTCAAACAAGAACCAACGACTGCAGTCTCGTCAGGTACCAGAGTTTCCACAACAGTATTTTGACGGTGCACCACACGGGTGCATCACAGTACATATAGGTGGTAATCTTTATCAAAAAGACCCTGTCCCAAAGTGATCACAATAAGTGGCTTCTGCTGTGAAATAAAATGTTGACCTTGAATCATAACTGCTACAAAAATCTTAAATTGGTAAATACAAACAGTTTCTTTAGAAAGAAAAAAATGCTTTTACTTCTGTTTTTATACAAATATGCAAAGGAACAGGTTTGGTTAGTCACTCAATAGAAACTGTCATGTGACCAATGTTTTTGGCAGCATACTGTGTTAGGGTGATCAATTAAAATATTATAAAAAGGGGTGATCAATGAGTAAGTTACTTCTCTCGCCTTTTGTTGGGCAGTGATCACTAAAAATAGACTGAATTTTCAAAAAACAGGCATGAATGTTGCAGGACACAAACTAAGGGATCCAAAAACAAAAAAAGTTTTTTCTAGACATAATGAGTAAATGTTGAAATTTTCAGCCCTCTAGCTCTATTGGTGTGTCCTGTACGTGTGACATGTACATAGCCAGCCAGCCAACCAGATCAACTCAAAAACTGAAGAAACCTATGCTGACAGTTTTGATTGACGATTTCTAATATATTCCCAAAATTTGTTATCTAACTACAATCGAAGTGTGTGTGTGCGTGTGTGCACCGCGATTACTTGACAACTGACCATTGTAAGAGGTTGACATTCGCTAGATACAAGGCAGTGTCCAGTTTGAAGATTCTTTGGATCAGCGGTTCCCGAGAAATCTAATAAAAATAAATAAAACATTAAAACTTATCTAAATTTAGACATAAAACATTCTAAATCGGCAACACTGAAGAGAAGTAACCGCCCTAGTTCCTTTCTAAAAATGAATCCAATGCTTTTCACCCTTTGGAATAGGAACACTGAAAATATTCAATCCTCTTTTCAAATGGAGGAAGGGGGTTGCTTATTAAGTACCTAATGAGGCCATTTGTATTTCCCTATTGTTGTTACCAAGAATAAAATTGCAGGATGTTTTCCAGAACTTTTGTGGAGTGACACAATTGAATGCCACTTTCCCTGCAACATTTGAATTATTAAGACTATTGTACTGACTTCTCTACACAATTTCCATAACAAATGATAGAACAAGGACGGCCCAGAGAAATCACAAAAGGACGTTATCATTAAAAATCTGGGCCTCTTGGATAAAAACTATATATAGTTTTTTTTGATAGATGCCTCTTCAGTGAGAGAGACGTTGCAGTGTGGGAAAAAATAAATGTGTGGTTACTGTATTGAGGGGAAAAGGTTTATGCAAAGAACATGGACATAAAGTTGTTATGTAACCAGAGTTCTATTTAATTATTATAGTCATCATCATATATACATTATGAAGTCTTTGTGCAGATTTAAATTTCAATAACTTTACTTCTATATATGTTAAAATCAATCGGTAAGAAGGGTAAGTGAAAGAATTTATTAAATTTTTAGATGGATTTATTCCGAATCTAGGAAAAAAATCGGCCACGGTTTTGGTAGAACTTCAGAATCGCATATACGTAACAATGGTAACCGGACAAATCGGCCCTGGACAAGTCGGCCACGGATAACTTGGCCACCAATATTTCAAACCTGGACATTTCGGCCACGTTTCGTTATTAAAGGTTAAAATGACGGGATTTAAAACGAAATAGAATCAAAATATATAAATCTAATGCAATTTACAATAATAATAAGTTAATTCATGTTTGTTGCTCAGTGTTACTGTTATATATACATATATATATAGTCTAGAAAGCTTTATAGCTTC